>CABEEJ010008684.1:0-22519 GCA_901482245.1 Timema douglasi
ATTTCATCTCACAATCACCCTACCATTACACATTAGCGTAAGTGCGTATAACCCGAACGGGTAGTAAGACACGGTGATAATAATAACCACACCAGATTTCAACTTATTAGAAAATTACCTTCTGTCTTAACAACTTATTTTCTTCAGAGAAAAAGTCTTACAATCACTCTGAGATATTTTCTCAAAGTCCTAGTTGAACTAGTTTTAGTGATCACAAGCAGGTCGAGTCATCATCCTAGTTGAGATTTCTACCAACTAAGAAGGCGCTCTCTTCCATCACGAGTGGTCTCATTCATACGCGTATAACATTACGTACAAGGGATTTAAACTAGTTGAAATATAACACCTAGATACGTGAATAGAGCCAGGGATGTTTGGCTTAACACTTACAACCCCTACGTTATTCAGAACTCATTCCGTGATCAGGCCCATTATTCACTCATATCATTAGGGCTGAGTCTGTGGCGGACGTGCGGAAATCATCATCTGCGTATGAACAAACAAATTATTGCGATAAATCGGATACGACAGCTATCAGCAACCATGAATGAAGAATGACCCTGGGCACGGGATATGAATCCTGGATAGCTCAGGTAGGTAGATGTGCTTACATTCATTCTACTACAAGCCGGACTCTCTTTCGTTTACTCTATATCCTAAACTTTGATTTTCAAGAGTTCCCTTTGATAAACATTCTTTTCACTGCGTCTTAGTACTCGTCCTGGTTACACGCATACATTAATTACACCAATGGAATACGGTCTGGTCAGATGTAGTGTTTACAATGTACTATATCTTCTGGCATGAGCTAGAGCAAGTTGATCTGTCTCAGTCTGATCAGAAATATCAGAAATAGATGAACTAAGAACTTATCAGGGCACGCTGCTATTGTGAGGGGTAAGAATGCTCAGGTCCAAAGAGTTAAAGGATTGGTCTGACAGCTTGGTCAAGTCTAGTCTACTTAATTGAGGGCTTCGAGTTTGACTCTTGGCATGGATACAATCTTTATAATTGGTAGAATCGGGGCTCCCCTTATACAGTGATAAATTAAGGTCTGGGTTACTAAAGTAGCCCCATGGCTTCTTTGGTGCTGACTGACAGATCACAGCTGAGAGCTGACGGCAATGAAAAGTTACCAGACCAAATTATGTATCACTATGCCGAGCCATATGATCTGCAAAAACATAGGTTAAGCAGCTATCACTTTTGATAGTCAAAATTAAGGTATATACCTAAATGTTGACTGTCAAAAGTCATCTGTGAGCTATCACTCAATTCCAAAGAAGCCAAAATTTAACGTATCTTAAAAACCACGCGTTTCACCCTCGGAAAAATCATGATTATATGTCACTTAAAATAAATCTTGAGGCAGATTATTTTTAAATATGTTGATATTAATTCTTTCTTTCGTTTCTGTTGTCATAAATTATCAAATTAAATATTCCAAGCATACATATAATGGTGTGAGCTATATTTGTAAATAAATATTCCAAGTATATTTTTCATGGTGTAAGCTATATTTCTATATTTGTAAAACTGTTTTTATTAAATTGGATATTTTAAAAAAAATGGCTTAATTTATCTGGTTCAAGATTGGTATCTGGGGAATTTTTTTACATCATCAAAAACACAGTTTTTTTTATTTATCTAAAATGAATTAATTTAAGCGCAGTTATTCATGACGATATATAAAGATATTTTTTTTAAATAACCAGGAAAACTTAATTCAAAATGAAAATCAGGGATAAGTTTTTTCATGATCTATAAGAAGTACCCACATTTTTTTACAAATACCAAACAATTTCGGGTAATTTGCAAATAATTTTTTTGAAAATTTAAATTTTGTTAAATACATTAGAACAATTTTGTTTAAAGTTTATATTTACAGATTGGTTATTGTGATAAAAAAAATTATGTTTGTTTTTATGAATAAAACATAATACTTTTTAATTGGTCACATATTTTAATCGGAAATATTATAGTAGAATAATGATTGACTTTTCACCTTTTGGACATAACACTTCTATTTTATCTCCAGAATATAATTTTCACTATAATTTATTTAAATTAACTGGACCCCTAACAAACTTTGTCTCTGTAAAATAACATTCATTTAATATTTTTATTACATGTTACAAATTGCTTGGTTCATTAAAAATACTACAATTAGTCTTTTACATTATATTATTATTGTTAGGAGATCCTCAAGCCGGCACACTAAAAATGTAAATATATTAGAAATAATTACATGAATATTATATAAAACCATGTTTACATATCTTTATTAGAATCATTTTCACACACAGAGTTTGTATCATTTTAATATATGTATATATTTATTACCTATGTATCTTAGCATGTGTCCTGGTTTGTTCCCATTAAGGTGTAAGATATACTCGTAAGTACCTATTCTAAAACTATCTCTTTTTTATATGCATAAATATTCCAAGTGTTGTGTGAATAAATATTATAAAACTGCTATTTTTGTGTTTTAACGTCTACGCCCATTCACCCCCTGTCCTATACTATAAGTACATGTTTATTTGGTATATAAGCTCAGTCTCAAACATTATGGATAAGTTGAAACGTTTGGAATAAAACAAGTAAACCCTTTTACATTCTCGTTGGGTAGCAATCTAAAGCCACAACAATCTATAAAGGAATATGACAATATTTCCAATTCCTTCCTGTCTTTGATTCTCCAACAACATATTATAGGGATTTAAAAAAATAGCAACATTTTATTACTAGGATTTTAAATTGACAATCAGCAAATGATTAATTTAAAACATTCATAATATGCAGCCCCAACAATAATATAGAGTGTTTTTTTTACACGCAGCAATATTATTTATGCCTTGTGACCAATACAAGTATTTAAAACTATAGTTTAACGTGAATTATATAACTAAGATATCAAGAAAAACAAATAATCACTCTTTTAACTAATAAAAACATCAGGAGAGAATATATCACGTTTTACCTAATAAAAAACACCATGAGAGAATATAATCTCTTCTACCATCTAGAAAATTAGTAGGAGTCACCCCCAAAATAGTTCAGGACACGCTGAGAGGTACTAGAACGCATATTGACAATGTCTCCACAGTTTCTACCTGTCAATCTTACTCTTACAACAAACTCAAGCAAAATAACATTCGGTTCATTGATGGTCTCTTCCGATAGCACAACGTTATAACTTTTGGTTTTTTCAAGTTCGTTTAAGCTCTTGACACGGTTGTATTCATCTTTCTCGATCAGATCTAACGCA
Source organism: Timema douglasi (assembly GCA_901482245.1). Classification (NCBI taxonomy): domain Eukaryota; kingdom Metazoa; phylum Arthropoda; class Insecta; order Phasmatodea; family Timematidae; genus Timema; species Timema douglasi. The sequence continues at coordinate 3,272 of CABEEJ010008684.1, forward strand.
CTGCATAATACCACCACGTCCCAAAAGGCATCCGGTTGAGCAGGATTTGGAGATGTTTGATGACATTGATGCTTGTGTTGAATAAGATTGGAGAGCTTTTCGTAGGACCCCTCACAAATTTCGAATTTAAATGGCATACTGTCAATTGAAGATGTAGTAAAAGAAATATCCCTGGGAGAAAAATAAACACTCTCGCTTAAGCGGCTACGCTCTCTACTCACAAACTCGGTTCACCCACTCACGTTTTTCAAAATGTAACCGCTAATTCCGATTACGTCAGCAGAGTGCTACGACAATATGAGCGCGCCTAGTTTATTAATTCACTATTAAATATCACACTTTGTCCCCCGAGATATATCATACATCGTGCTTTAGATTTAAATCGTTTACAATTAAAATAATTGGCAGACTTTGGAAGGAAGACGTTACCGAAACTGCCCAGACTGATTATATAGTCATCGGGCGTTTCACCCATGATTTTAACAGTTGAATAAGTTTTGTAAATTGTTAAATCCTCTAAATGTATGGGTTCTTCAGACTTTACCTCCTCCTCCACTGGTGGTGGATACTCGGGTGACTCTGATTGTGAGTACTCTGATGTCTGGTAGGCAGACGAATCTGGCAATGGGTACACTGGTGAATCAGAAGTTTTGTAGGTAGACGACTATGGTTGTGGGTACTCACGTGACACTGGTGGCGGGTACGCCGGTGACTTTGTGGGTGGAGGTGGTGGTGGCGGCGGCGTCGTCATCGTCGTGAAGGACGGTGGTGGGTGTTGTGGAGATCGGAAGAGTGGTGGAGGCTTCCAGGACAACAGTGCCATAACGTCCCCTTATCGGATATTGTAAACAGCACATATCATATAACACATGTAAGACTGTTCGATTCTCTCGTAAGGTAGTACTTCAGTCGTTCTTATCGTGTGACAGGTAGAGTCGCAAAAATCGATGTAGACTCACTCCTCTCTGTCTTGGTTCACTACTTTGTAAATTACATGGCCATCACTCACAGACATACTGTGAATATTGTATACAATCATATAGGCACGCCCCGCAATAGTATGACCCACAAACATAAAATTAATATAGACAGTTCTAAGCATGGTGAAGGTACCTGAAAGCTAAATGTGCTCTATGGTTTGTAGGGTCCACCGTGCGATACGGTGCACATGTATTAACTGCCCAGCTGCCCAACGTTGTTGTTAACTGCTTGACTGTTCTGCGCCGTCTTTTAAGTGGGTTCAAAGTTCACAATGGTAGGTAAAACGGGTTTTACTCCAGCGCAGGTAATCACCAGTTTTTCGTTATTAAGCTTGCACACGTCTTCATTTGTATAAGTACCAAAACGATAGCGCAAAAATACACGAAACTCGCCATCTAGATAGGCTATTAGGCGTCTCCCAATATTTGTATTTACTGCTTTTAATTTATCCACAGAGTACTTTTGATCAACGGTTAGATCACACAATTTTACGGTCCATATGGTGACAACAATATTTACCAGCTGCTATAAATTGTCCATCTTGAACCGCTTTACAAACGCTTATAAAAAGATGACCAAGTGACCCCTTATATATCCACACCTCCCTCCCTCAAGCGACGTCACGTGATACAAGATGGACAGGGTTAATGACCACTTGTACTTGCTCACAGTTTCAAGGTGACGATCTATTCTTGTCTAGACTCGTCTTGTCAAGACACCAAACTGACGTTAGTCATCAGGGTTGCGACAGTGCGATGACGTCATCAGGAAAACCCATTACCGAGGAAGGAAGGTTGTCAAAATCAATGACCTAGCTCACTGTTTCAAGGTCACGATATATTCCTGTCTTGTCGAGCGGTCAAACTGGTGCCAATTATCGGGGTAGTCATTAGCAATAGTAAAACTCCTTCGGATTACGAATTATGGCATGATGAACCCTGCAAAAGATAGCGGGGTTCAAATTCAGGTTCATACATCCGAAAGAGGACCTTGCAAGGCAGAATTATGAAATACCTCTGGATTGTGAACTACCCTCCGTTTTTCTGAGGTCAAAGCCACTGACTTACAAGGCCATTTGGGACAGAAATATACCAGAATGTCAATGATACAAAAGGTTTGTGTGCCAGAAATACATAGTTGCAACATAACAATTTCCCCATTCTGTATCCAAAGTGCACGTTAAATACTTCAAATAAATTTAAATGAAAAATATAGTAAATAATATTCATTTGGGACTCTATATATTTATAAAAGGCAAAGCCCATCCAATATACATGGCTATCATGTTATTGCTTTGGATGCATATAAGTTAATGCATTATTAAATATTAAATTAACGTGATAAAAACTCACTTCAGAGGTCGAATAGTATAAGGCGTCACCCTCTAGTTACACCAGTATGATCAAAATGGGGGAGATCGAGGTTGGAACCTCATTTGGGTGAACTGGGGGTAATTTTTCAATCTACCTCTACGCAAATGCGGGTTCAAACTTACAAATTCCTGATCCATTAGTGTAATTAGTGCAACTAAATACTACTAAACTATAGTAAATTAGAAAACTGACATTTCAATTTGACAATAGTTTTATTTAGTAGACATTAAAAACATAAAAATGTACAAGTTTTACAATAAGGTAGAAAATTATAGAATTTTAAATTTCTTCTCAAGGCAAATTAACTTGAGGGATTACTCGATTACTTGTGGCTACCTGGGCAACACAGAGGCCAGGCATGAGGGAGTAGAATTTCTAAAAGGAGAGTAATTTGAGAATTAGTTAAAGCAAAATATAGAACAGATTTACAATATAACGTTTACACAGTCTCACTTGATTAGGAAGAAAATTACCAGAAATCCACCAAATATGTTGGATAGTTGGCTGGTGAATCCAGCTGATTGATGGCTAAGGGCCATGAGTCATTAAAGTACTATGGCCGGACATGTTCCCTTACGGTACTACCAAAGAATTCAATAGTACATAAACATCCTTTAGTACTAATATAAAATCTAAGAACCTTTTTACAGGCCAAAACAAAATAGTATTATTAGCGCTGACCCCACTATGACAATAGGTCAATTTCCACGGGTTGCGCACCCAAACTAATACTTTTAATGAACATTGACTGCATAGTCAAATCTCTATCATTTACAACTGCACTGCGTAAGGCAAAAGAAAGAAACAGACTTCCTGGCGATAACCATCAATAACAAAGCACTGAAGCACATGACGTTTAGGGTGTCATGAATTACTTTTCTTTTTTAAGAATTATAGGAACTTGTGAGTTAGTGTGCAACACTAAAATTCACATTTTCTGAGCCAGAGGATTTAACGTTAGGACAGTGTCCAAAAATACAAAAATGCATTCAGCAATTGACTTTATGAGTCAGTAAAATCTGACTTGACCATCAGACAAAAAGGCGTAATATTGCCAAGGTACTTCTAGCATAATGAAGCTAGCTAGTTCTAAACATGATACTAGATATAAAAAAAAAACTTTCTCTCTTGCTAAAAAAAGAAGGACTCCCAAATGACTTTTTTACATTATGCCAAACAAAAATGAAATATCTTCTAACTAAACAGTTGGGACTAAATGTCCCCCGCTGGATACAGATACCCTAACAGCGGCGTCCTTGTGTCCAGCGCGTTGACTCTGACAATTCATCCTGCTTCGGCGATGCTATGGTGGCGAATCCAACGACCCCGACTCCATGATCAGTCTTGTTTTTTTTGTTCACCGGCAGAGCTTCGTTGTAGTACCCAGGCTGTGTAAAGGCGTTCTGCTAAAACGGACTCGTGGTGCGTCCTATATATAGTCACAATCAGACACGAACATGAAAGAGAGATAAAGGAGAATGAATTAAGAAGCAGAGGTAAAATAAGGGAGAATAAACGAGGATTGGAAAGAGAGAAAAGATTGAAACTGACGAGCTTCTTCTGTTGACCACCAGAGGCGCAGAATTGCGCGTGAGATCGCTGCGTCGACTTCCCATTTTCGACCCCTCCTTCACTACTGAGCGGGCAAGAGTTGCGCCACGTGGAGCCGCCATTATAGACAGTCCTGTGATTTTAGAAGTGAGTTAATGATATCTGCAGGTATCTGGCCATGGGTGAGTTTATACACACATATCCTATATCACAATGCATCAGTATTAATTTGGTTATTTGATTTTCACTGTTGTTTTTAAGCGAAGAAATACTATAGATGTAGATTTTCTCAATTTTCTAGACGGCCGCATGGTCGGCTGTAAGTTTTTGTATCTGGCCCCATCTTATAACAAGGGCACGCATTCACATATCTTATTCATAACTATAACAATATTAGTCCTCTTTTTTGATATGTAGACCAGCAATTATCAAAATCTAATTATTTTTTGACTATCCACGTGTATGAACGTAGGGCTAAACGTATTTTTTGTATGAGAGAGTATAACTTTGAGGTAGTTTATCTTCAATATCTCGATATAACTCAAACGTGGCATCTAATTACACGAATAGTAATAAATAGTTAACTTTTTCCTTGTAGGTGTTCAATCAATCTGATTGACACGTTACATTAGTACTTAAGCGCATAACCCTAACGGGTAGTAAGACGCGGTAATAAAACGTGTCAAGTTCGTGTGATCTATAAATAATATGTGTGCCAGATCACGTTTGAGTTTCCATTTTAGAAACAGGCTATGGGAAGGGCGGGGTTTGATCTATCAGAAAGGTAGTTTGGGGAGTAAATTTTAATAAATCGTTTTCACCTTCTAACTCTGGAAAATTGAAATACATTACTTTAGTAAATCTAATTTATTCAGCCTTAATTCTTTCTGATGTTAAATATTAGACATGTAGAACGATGTCAATCTGTGTGTGTGTGTGTATCTTAAACGGACATTATAAGTTTTAATGAATATTCAGGGTAAGCTAAACAAATCCATGGGATAGTATTCATTTAAAAATAAATGTTATAAATTTCTTCATCAGCGTCGAGCGTATTTGAGAAGGTTTTTCTAATAGACTTTCCGTTCTACCTCCTTGCAACATGTGGGTGCACCTCCTATAATTTTGGCTTGCAGTTTAAGTGGCTAATTTGCTTTATGTGAATGTTATTTATTATGTCAACAAAATATAGTTTCGAACAGTTAGTTATATTTAAAATTGTATTTATTATTATTTATGATTTTTTTTAAGTTATATATTATTTCATCAAAATATAATCGCGAACATTAATTTTCTTTGTTGTTTAATTGGCTTATTTATTTTGTGTAAATACTATTTATTATTATGTCAATAAAATATAGTTTTGGTCATTAAATGATATTTAAGATGTTATTATTAAAACGGTAGTTTCTAAAATAATTTACCTCGGTGGCGTAGTTGACTGACGCGCTTGTTTCGTGTAGTGTTAGACGGTCGAGGATGGGGGAGTTCAAGGCTCAAATCTTGGTTGGGTAAACTAGGGGTGTTTTCCGCTCACCCCATCAGTGCTTTCTCGAGATTAGTTTTTAGCGTAGTTCGCTATAGTTAATTTAAAAAAAAAAGTTTTAGTAATGAAAAATATTATAGCGTACTTTCATTTTTTCGATTCAAAATTAAACTATTATATTATGTGTTCGTTAATGAGTGCAATCTGGAAAATAATTATTTGATATAAAATAAAATCTATAAAGGAATAAGAGCTTCACCGAGTACCACGTGTTAGTTAATAAATGGTGACGAAAGGAGGGTTGGGGGTCGGGGTCCAACTCCCTGTCGTGCGTGTGTATTGAAGTCGGTTTACTCATTCATCCTCTGCGGGATGTTTCCCAGACGGGTATTAAGATGCGGCAGCCTTAATTCTTTCTTGTGTTAAATATTAGACATGTAGAATGATAGGAGGCTGTGTATGTATGTATTTTAAAATGACATTATAAGTTTTAATAAATAGTCAGGGTAAGCTAAACAAATACACACCATATTGTTCTCTCGGGTTTGCGGCTACAGGCCATGAAGCATCCGGCAAAATATATCTAAATGACAAGCTCATCTAGTTATCACGGGAGAGGTCATCAGTGCGAATCTCGCTTGGGTGAACTGGGGTGGGGGTGTTTCTTCTCTCCCTCACACCGTGTAAACAATGGGAAATTTCTACCTTACTCCTCCGGTCAATGATGGATACCTACATACACGCATGTCAACGGATGATACCAAACAACCGATTTTGTAGACTTTTAGGGTGTGGTACTGAGGATTCTGAGGCCCCTGATTGTGCATAATCAGATCTGTCTTAATGCTCTCTAGTTGCGAAAAAAACCCATTACCACACAGAGGGTTGTGACAATGTGATGACGACACCGGGAAAACCCATTACCACATAGGGGGTTGCGACAATGCGATGTCTAGTTGCGACACATAACTCTAAGGAGGGTGGGGAGAGAGGGAAAAGTGAAAGGGCGGCAAACAGCTGCCAGCCGGTCAGTGGTCACATTCTACACTACGCTGCCATCAGGAGAGCTTCGTGCTCTGTGCCTATGCCACGGGAGTAGCGCCCGACGCCATTGACTGCACGCCAATAAATAAATAATAAACCCTAACGTCTTACCCCAATCCTACGACAATAATATCCCCACTTCAATAAAAAAAAACTCCAACGCCCGTCCAAATCCTAACCAGACGTAAATAACCAATGAGAACAAATAAAATCAAATACTTACCCATAAATAACCATTGAGCACACATAAAAAAGCAATGAGAACAAATAAAAAACAAATGAGACATGAATAAACAAGTTTGGAACACTGGAAAGGGGGTCAGGACGAGGGGAAGTTTGTGAGAAGAAGGGGAATGGAAAACCTACAGCCAATCAGAAAGCGAGGGGTGTGGTCACGTGACAAATTTCAGCCTATCAGAAAGCTGTTACATGTGGGCATTCTAGCTACTACAATTTCTTCACAAAGCAAATATAGTAAATAAACAAGATTCTCAAACACGTACCCTGAAAAAGTAAATAAGACAAAACAAAAACAAATTTTGGTTCAAAAAGGGAGATTTTTTTTTCCTAAGATGGATCCGTATAATAGGTCTAATTAATATATCCCACACTTGATTTATATCTTTAAGGAAAGATAATTTTATTTAGAAAAAAATATGTTAGGGGCAGAATATGGGTGTGTGTGATACCAAAGAAGATACAATCCATAATGTAGGTTTATGTCTCACTTGTGGCAGTCAGATTGAAAAAAAAAAACGCCATATTGGACCTACGTACGTCCTTAGTTTGGTAGAATTTTCACCATCGTTTTTAGTGGGACTTTTTAAGTAAGAAACCATTGGCATAAATTCTATAACAATTACTTCTAGGTTAAAGTGCAATTTGACTAGGCTATAGGTGATTAAATTCTTTTAGAGCAGCAAATTGGGATGTAATTATGAGCTTACATTTCTGCTAAGTCTGCACGAATATGTTTTGTACCGACCAAATAAAAGATACCTATCCCGCATCGGTGAACACGTGGAGAAAATGTCACGCTAATCTGCTCTAGTTTGCCAATGATCGGGAGTTTGGGGTTCAAATCCCGAATGAGGGTGTTATTACCTAAGGGATTTTACAATAACCTTCCACGAAAATACGTGTAGATTGCTTCTCAGTTCTACCTTTCTCAACTCTACCCTATTAGCACAAGTAAAATGCCAAGTATTGAGACAGATGGGGTTCTAAATATCCAAATCACCTTGAGACAAACGTTTTATAAATGGTTTAACGATTTAAAATTGTAAACATTCCCAGTATCAACAAATTGTTCGACTGAATGTTATCAAGAGTCGAGAAGCAAGAGTTCGAGACTATCCTAGTAAACTGGTGAAAGGATTTTTCCCATTAATAAATATGCATTTTCTCTTGTGTGGACGCTTGTGAAAATTATCAAAACTCACCCTCCTCTTTCTGTGCCCTAAGCTTATTTACTACCAGTTGTGAATATATTGACAGCAATAAACCTAGGGTTAAAAAAACTTGTCATATTTGGCTAAAAAGTAAAAGATGGAGATTAAAATTGAGAGCACTTTTATAAATGTTCCATTGTACTTGCATGACCCGAGGCAAAATACTTTATTATTCTTATTATTATAAATAATAATATTTATTTGTCAGCCAAAATGTACACTCATAGGAACAAGACATAACTATGTTCCTCCAAATTTATTCTCAAAAATAAATTTGTTAAATAGCAATAAAAAGTGTAATAAGACTTTAGAATATGTTCTTGCGTTTTAATGCCTATCTTTTGTGAACTTAATGTGATTTGACTCATTGTTTCACGTATTATACTTGTGTTTATTGAATAGGTTCTTGGCTAACTTCAGGCCATATAAACTATCACTATGTTGAATTAAATAAAATATAAAAATAAAATACGTGGTGTACGTGTTACCTTTTCGGTCGACTGTACGATGCCAATTTTTTTTCCACTTTTTCCTTGAAATTGTTTCGACTGTAGGCATTCAGAAATACATCATCAAAGGTACGTTATCCACAAGAACCTAATTTTAAACCAATAATACATATTAACTAAACTGGAGTGTCATTAGCCCTTAGCCTAGGTCAACTTGTTCATAATTCTTGAAATATTATATCCATCTAACGAACCTTCGATAATTGCTCAGATATCTCAGGCATCCAGTCGATCTTTGAGAATTATTAACTTGTTTTATTAATCCAGTCAGCCTTTGAGAATTTTTTAAAAATCTCTTGGATCACAATGCTTAAAACGATAGTTTTAAAACTAATAGGTAAACACTAAAAATTTAGTGAAACGTATTTTCACGAAGTTTTACCCAGAACAATAAAATAGTTATTACAAATAAATATTTAAAATTTCTTATAACTAAGTAAAACTAAATCGAATCTTTTCATAAAATTTACTGGTTAGCCTTTAAAATGAGAATAACGGTCCATTTAAATTATTCAATCGTTAAAAATAATATAGAATGATCTTAAAATTGGGCGGCTTTGGTTTGCATCCAATCAATTAATTAAATCACTTTTAATATGTATATAGTATCGTATTGTCATCGCTGAAGAACAAATGGTTTTATTTACAAGCTCCTATATCTGGTGACAGGGAGGCTAGGGTTCAAATTCCGGTCGGCCGCACAGAGGGTAGTTTTCTATTTTAAATTATTTCCCACTCTCCCGATATCAACTTGTGTACATCTCTAACAAGCTAACACTATCCGTACAAACCGAACGGGTATTGACACGCGTCGGGAAATATATTATCGTATTATTCCACCTAAACTAGAATTCCTGGCCCTTGTGTTATATTAGAAGCTGCGGTTTTCATCGTAGACTACTATTTTGGGTGACCTGGCGGTCCAGTGGGCCTATCCCGGAGATGTTGCGAGTTTATCTTACTACGGTGAATCTCGCCATGTTCAACTCGAACTCGTAATTTCATATCCGTAAAATAGCCGTTCCTGAGTTAATAATCTCGCAATTCGTGTTGAGTCTTCTAATTTCGTATTAAGCGAAAAATTCCGAACTTCCGGTGTCAAAAACTGTGATTTGAGATTTACTTTATAGCTGTGTGAACGCACCCTTCAGCCATTTAAACAATAGAATAACAAAAATGTTGTCTTCGACATCTTCGTTTTATCTCGGTTTTATTTTTTGTTGGCTAAGGTTAGCTCGATAAAGTCTAAATAAAATTGGATTGGAAGAGAATAAGCAAAGAGCAAAAGCAGATTACACTTTATGTATGTTTCTTTGTTTCGCTAAATGATTAAATAAAAAACTATTACTAGTATAACTTATTACATCATGTATGATATATCTTAATAACTTTAATAGGTACATAAAAAGCCAAAATTAAATAACATACAGCATATGGATGGAATGCCTTTCTATTTGAATAAAACCGTTTATTAAGCCTGAACAAATTAATAAATTTATTATCACTCATCTCAAAAGCGTCTTCGCGTTCACGAAATATACGTGGCATTCTATTAAATTCATTTTCAAATTCTTCAAGTTCTCTTAATATCAAATAGTAAGGCTATGTTTACGCCATTTTACATTTTGTCCAACAACAAATATTTTCGAACTATCTGTTGCGATATTGACGATTCCGAGAGGTAGAACCGCAGTGAGATCTATCCGAATGAAAAAATCTCAATCCGTAACGAAATTTTTTTCAAGAATAGCTAAATAGAAAAAGTTTCGAGATTGTGTCACGTGAACGACCAATCTCGCAATGGAATCAACTCGAAACATCTCGGGGATAGGCCCACAGGGGTAAGGTGTCAGACTTCTATGCAGGTGGACGGGGTTCAATCCTCGGTCCCGGCAAAGATTTATCTGATTACCAAACCCTTCCTTCACCTCTGACAAGACATCTTGTGAATGTGAGGAATGCCAGGCCTCCACCGTGGTTCGGATTCCACGTTAAACTGTAGGTCCTTCATTTCATCTCACAATCACCCTACCATTACACATTAGCGTAAGTGCGTATAACCCGAACGGGTAGTAAGACGCGGTGNGCCAGGCCTCCACCGTGGTTCGGATTCCACGTTAAACTGTAGGTCCTCCATTTCATCTCACAATCACCCTACCACTACACATTAGCGTAAGTGCGTATAACCGAACGGGTAGTAAGACGCGGTGCTAATAATAATAATAATAATAATAATAATAATAATAATAATAATAATAACATAGTGCTGTCAATAATTCAAATGCTATAAAAATACAACTGTTCAATTTAGGAAATATAGAAACACGAGTTTTATCTTATTACTAGAAAACCTTTAGTAAAAATATTGCAATGTCATTTAATAAGCAATACTGATTAGGTTTGGATGATAAAGGAAGAATTTATTAGAAATGTACCACCATTTTCTTAAATAAGGATTAGTATAAACCTATTTAGGGAAAGCCCCCCTCAGTACACTCGGTGCCAATTCAAGCTCTGACCTTACATATCACTGGAAATAAAATATAAATAATCTTAACCTAGTGTACACCAGAATGGTTACCAATTTATCATACAATAAATAAATAAGTCAAAAGTTTCAACATACGTAGGTTCACTCCTTAATCTAAATATGAAACGGAGTTAATTCATTTAATTAGAAACAACTTAGTTCGATATATTCTCTTTAAATTGAGTTTTTCTGTTTGATTTCTACAGTATTTAACTTACAGATATGATTTTATACCCCTTTTGCACAGTAGCTTTTCTTATAGATTTAAATTATATTAAGAAAATAAGGAAAATGGTTTGCTGACGTAGAAACTAGTATTTAAGTAGTATATATACTATGTATAGTTTACGTCTTAGTGTTGATAGATATAAGTGGCTTGTACTAAACTAGCTCAAGGATAGTCATTGCAATCACACCCATATAATTAGTTTAGTAATTTTGTAAAGATAAAAACATAATTTTCAAGTAATAGACCGCTAGTTCCACGGAATGTAGAGGAAGTTAAACTCACATTAGTGGTCAGATACACTAAAAACTGGAAGAAATGACCACCTTCTTAATAGAGTTTGTGAACTGAACGCTGACTTAGCTCTGTGTTTAACGCTTTAAGTAAAGAGAAGGTGACCTGGCAGTCTAGGGGTAAGGTGTCAGACTTCTATGATGGCGGCCGGGGTTCAATCCTTGGTCCCAGCACAGATTTATCTGAATACCAAACCCTTCCTTCACCTCTTTACAAGACATCTTGTTAATTTGGGGAATGCCAGACCTCCACCGTGGTTCGGATTCCACATTAAACGGTAGGTCCTCCATTTCATCTCACAATCACCCTACCATTACACACTAGCGTAAGTGCGTATAACCCGAACGGGTAGTAAGACGCGGTGCTAATAATAATAATTATAATAATAATACTATAGAGATATTCCGTTTTTTCAACTGATATCAAATGACGGCAGTGTCTCGAGATCTCACGTGACACCGATAGATTACAGAGATGGTATTCTTTCCCTACGGTCTTTCAATGGTTTTGTTCCGTCACTCTGGAGTCTGGTCAAGACGAGCTAAACTGGCTGGAGAGATAGAAATTGCTCCAGCCTCTATAAGATGATGGTGATGGAATGTTGGCAGTAAGCTGCGTGCACAGACGACCAGTCCTCCATCGGTCACGTACATGAGTGAAAATCAATCGAGGAACGCCTCTTCCTCCGTGTTCAGCTACCGTGGCGTGTACACTCACCCCCCGCCTGGTTGCAACTTACTACTCGGGGATTTTGAAGATATTTCGAGAAGCGGGTTGCATCTTAAGGTGCGCACGCAGGGGCCAAATTAATATATTTCTTCCATACAAACTTAGAGTTGAGCTTTCTTCCCGTGGTGATATCAACAATTGTTGATTATCTGACATGAACATATCACCATTAGATTAGAAACTTTTTAAATGAAGATAAAAAGTTGTCATTAATTTCCAGGACACCCTCGACAGATATTAGACACCTTTTGAGGCCAACATGTGAAGAAAACTAAACTCATATGCTTATACTGGGGAAATATTTTATTTATGTTGATATAAAAACTGCAAAAACAGTAAACATTTCTCCCCTCCCCTACATTCCTACCCTGGGTTGACGCGCTGGGAACACGGGCTGAGGGCAGTAATTTTGCAATTTTTATAACCAAACATGTTCTAAAGAAATAAAATAAGTCTCGAGTAGAAACATAGATATTAATTTTCTTCGCTTGGTGACCTCGATATCTGTCAAGGTGTCCTGGACAAAGCTCGTCATCTAATGCTCATGACACAGATCTGAGAACTCTTGGTACCACCAAGGGGGAAAAGGCACTCTTCAGTCCTGTATTTCTAATGGAGCCTTATTGTATTTATTTTGGCCAAACAAAAGTTTTTATATAAAAACTGTGAAAACACTGGGTCTTTTCTCGCGTCCCCTACATCCCTATGATAAAATGATCAACTCACTCTGCGAGTACCCTTTTATATGTGCTGATAGTAGCTTCCCTCTTCCTCTGACATGTTTACACACTCACAATACCTCTTGCTTGATAACATTGACTTACATTTCGAATTTAACTTTTTCTTGTTTTTATTCTGGATGGACGGGCTTCACTGAACCTCTTTACTACACCACATCCTGGCCGGAAGATTCATACCGGCCATTTACGTGAACAGACCATATCGACTCTATTGTAATCGGTTAAAAAACTGTTTAAAAATAAACCGCTTCAAGATAAAATAAAAATGTTACAATGTAAGACTTTAAGGTGCAGCAGAAGGGTGCACGAGTAATTTTACAGTTTTTATAGCATAACATTTTTTTGTCCAAAATAAGTCAAATATTTCTCCAGTAACAATGTAGAGTTTAGTTTTCTGCACATACTAATATCAACAGATCTTGAATATCCGTCAAGGGTGTCTTGGAATGTTGTCAAAACATTTTAAATAAAGAGAAAATGTTTTGACAACATTCCAGGACACCCTTGATAGATATTCAAGATCTGTTGATATTAGCATGTGCAGAAAACTAAACTCTACATTGTTACTGGAGAAATATTTGATTAATTTTTGCCAACAAATTTATATTCTATAAAAACCGAAAAATACTTGCACTCCCTTCTGCCGCACCTTAATTAGAGTTATTTAAAAATCTAAGATTTTGGTCCCAATCCGCTAATATCGTTAATTACATGAATTGGGTGTAGACTAGGAAGCTGGAATCCAAACAAAATGTATCGAATAATTTAGTAAACACCACCCTCCGTTCAGGATTCCAACCCCTAACTTGCCGTCATCAGAGTATAAGGGATTCCTGATTCTTTTGTTGGTCAATAAAATGTATGACTGCTAAAATAACGGTGTTTGGTACAATTGCTGGCAAAGTAAAGACTATTTTATTTATAAACTGGCGTAGTTGGCTAACGCGCTTGTCGTGTTGAGCTTAACTGCTGAGGACGGGGAGATCGAGGTTCGAATCTCGGTCGGGTGAACTAGGGCGTGGTTTTTTCCTATATGGTTTTCCACTCTCACTCCACGCAAATGCGGGTTCACTTCCTCTAATTCAACCTTCCCAATTCCTAATCCACTAAAGCAATTAGTACTTAAAGCGTATAACCCGAACGGGTAGTAAGACGCGGTGCTAAATATTATTATTATTATTATTTATACACTATACTTATTCTTCAGTTTATAGGTGGTAAGTGTTAAGGGGTCTGGATGTTGTGTTGGTCCTAGATTGAAGCCGATAATGGCACTGAAACAAGCATTGACAGCTACAGAAAAGTAAGTTAAGGTTGTGTAGTAATAAGTAATATACAAGCTGTTTTTATACCGTGATTCTCTAAATATAATATATTATATGTAGTGATAGTTAGATTGTCATTTTGTGTTATAAAAACATTTTAGTATTAACTATTGGGGACTAAACCACAGCCCCTTATTAATCTGAATTTAGCTTTTTAGGTTTAGTAATTTATTAGTCATATGTCCACATAGTATTGGTTTTAGGATGTTCATAAAATTATTAGTAATAATGGTAATAATAATTAATAAGATTATTAAGATTATAATAATGAAAACAATAACAGGGCCGACACATTTTCTAAATGTGGAAATACCCAGACATTTCCCAGTTCACCAGACCAAAAACTATGCATTTTCCCACTTTTCCCATACAGAACTATAAATAAATGTCCTCAATGGTTTCACTGCTTTCTTGTAAATTAACGACACAAGATGTACTTATTAAAAACAGTGTTATTATTATTAGCACCGCGTCTTACTACCCGTTCGGGTTATAAGCACTTACGCTAATGTGTAATGGTAGGGTGATTGTGAGATGAAATGGAGGACCTACAGTTTAACGTGGAATCCGAACCACGGTGGAGGCCTGGCATCCCCCACATTCACAAGATGTCTTGTCAGAGGTGAAGGACGGGTTTGGTAATCAGATAAATCTGTGCCGGGACCGAGGATTAAACCCCAGACCCCCAGCACAAAAGTCAGTCACCCTACCCCTAGACCACCAGGTCACAAAAAAAAAAACAGTGTTAAAGCTCTTCAAGAAACCTCATGTCCTGGAATTTAAACAGAATAACCTCGTCCAAGTGATGGATGAGGAGCTCCATTCAACCCCCCGCCCTCACCCTTATAACCACAAATATTTTAGATGAATTATAAATCATATGAAGTAGTGTGACTAGGGCGCAGAGCATGTGTTAATTACATAAGTTACATTTTAGAACCAGGCTGGTGACTGATTATTTTTACAGTTCTATTTTTCAAAAAACTGCATTGTCCCAAGCTACCAAAACTTGTTTAGTTAGATACGTCTAGTTTAATTAGATATACAACAGCTGTTGAATATTTTTCACGATAATAGTGGTCTTTATGGATATTTTTTTGGAAATTTTACTCTAGTCATAACATTTATTCAATAACTGTTGATATAACTACGCGTATAGAATTAGAATGTATGTATTTAATGAATAAATTATCGTATTAATTTTTGCGAACAAATATTTTAGCTACAAAAACTGCAAATAATGGACCTTAACTAGCTTTCTCTTTAAGCCCAGGTTAAGGGGCCCACCCGAGTGTAGCCTGGCAAGATTGAAACCGACATCTCAGCCACTAGAGCACCATATTCATATCATTCATTGGTCCTGAAGGAGATTTCATCCGGGGCAAGATTGAAACCGACATCTCAGCCACTAGAGCACCATATTCATATCATTCATTGGTCCTGAAGGAGATCTCATCCGGGGCAAGATTGAAACCGACATCTCAGCCACTTGAGCACCATATTCATATCATTCATTGGTCCTGAAGGAGATCTCATCCGGACCCTAGTATAGAAATAAAAGATATATTGTTTCATAATTAAAACCAACCAAAAACACCTTGTTGGAACGTTTCTGATTTTCCTATTGCCATTCAATAGGCAGAGGTCAACGCGGGTCCCTTATGATGTCACAGGAAGGGTTCACCTCTTGTCGACACACAATGTAGAGGACATCCTTTCGAACTTTATCAGAAAGTCCTTGTTACACTATTTATATAAGAATATTGGTTATCTAGTTAATAATAATAATAATAATAATAATAATAATATTTAGTACCGCGTCTTACTACCCATTCGGGTTATACGCTTTAAGTACTAATTACTCTAATGGATTAGGAATTGGGAAGGTTGAATTAGAGGAAGTGAACCCGCATTTGCGTGGAGGGAGAGTGGAACACCATTTAGGAAAAACCACCCTCAGTTAACCCGACCGAGATTCGAAACTTGATCTCCCCGTCCTCAACATGACTAGCGCGTTAGCCAACTACGCCATCGAGGCGGATGGTTATCTAGTTGAATAAAATAATCATGAACAGTAATATTAGCAGTAGAGAGAGTTCGTAGGAACACTACCAGCAAAACTTCTAGGAAATACAAACAATTAATATACTATTTGGGGAGGGATAAAGAAGGTAGAGTTATAGAACAAAAGTACTGGCAATTGCTTGTAGGCAAACTGGGAATTAGGTCTATTAGAATTATAAACCAATTCTAACTAAATTAGTTATTATAAAACAGAATGACCTTAGATATATTTTCACAATAAAAACAAACAATTTTTTTTTAATCATATGAAACTTTTCAGAGCAATAGTTTTGATAAAATAGTTAAAGTTCAATTTTGAAATTTTCAAAATTTTGAGAATGAGTGTTTAGTAAGCTAAACTTATATGTTTTTCCTATAAAAACGGACAAATATTATTTAGCATGCAAATCACTGTCCAGATATGTCTAAGACCAAATTGTTACAGCTATAGGTTTTTTTAAAATTTTACGTTTACAAAACCACCAATAAACATCTCTTAAATTGATGTGTATACAAAAAATTAAAATCGTTAGAGCCGTTTGCTCAACGATGATATATGTATATTTATTATATGTATCTTTACTCAACAAAGATATATGTATACATAATATGTCTTTATTCAACAAATATATATATATATATATTTATAATATATATATTATAGTAGATATATATTTATACATACAAATGTATATCTATTTATTTTATATATACATGTTGAGCAAAACGGCTATACCAGATTTGCTCAACATGGTTATATTGCAAGTGTTTGACAATTTAATTATAATTTTTCAGACATTTTGATATAAGAGATGTTTACCGGTGATAAACTTTGGGAAATGTTAAATAAAAAAAAAATCTTTGTTGACAAATTTGAGCCTAGGTTGGTAGCCTTGTGTTGACAACTTTGAGCCTAGGTTGGTAGCCTTGTGTTGGCAACTTTGAGCCTAGGTTGTTAGCCTTGTGTTGACAATTTTACAAATATTTCATCTTTCACTTAAACTCAATGCTATTACATATCTTGTTGTATGTTTCTTGAACATTAAGGGTGTTGTTTTATCTCTACCTATAGAATGTGTATGAACTGGCCCAGCACCTGTCTGCCCTCCCTGGCCACATTCTGACCATGTGGCAAGTGTAAGAAGGCCGGTGGCCCGGTGTCAAAACACTCGACCTATCACTGACCCCTACCTTTCTCTTGCCAGAGCTAAACAATGAATGGTACGAACTGTGTTGTCATGGTGGCGGTACTTATAGGCGCTGTTATTTAAATAGTATGCAACATTAGGTCAAGGCTTTCCTTTGTTTCACGGTGTAGTCGTATGTCCTTGCCATGTGAGCTTTATGGAGGAAGCAAACTCGCCTCTAATCTGGCCAATAGTAATCGAACGTGCATATTTGTATAACACTTAAGTTACAGGACAGGTGACCTGGCGGTCTAGGGGGTAAGGTGTCAGACTTCTGTGCTGACGGCCGGGGTTCATTCCTCGGTCCCGGCACAGATTTATCTGATTACCAAACCCTTCCTTCACCTCTGTCAAGGCATCTTGTGAATGTGGGGAATGCCAGGCCTCCACCGTGGTTCGGATTCCACGTTAAACTGTAGGTCCTTCATTTCATCTCNCACCGTGGTTCGGATTCCACGTTAAACTGTAGGTCCTTCATTTCATCTCACAGTCACCCTACCATTACACATTAGCGTAAGTGCGTATAATCCGAACGGGTAGTAAGACGCTGTGCTAATAATAATAATTCTTTTAAGAAGATTCGAGAAGGAAATGTCGCTTGATATACCCCTTCAGAGTACGCATCTCTTCACTTTCCTTCCTGACGAGGAGCCGTGTAGGAGAGTCTATGACATCTTAATATGTGTTCTAAATCTCACGTGTCGGGAATTATCGTGCATATAACGTAATAGTCGGGCTTTTATTAAAATCTACAACGTGTGAAATATCTAGCAAAAAACTGTTTATCTAATTAAAATTAAAATAACTATAAAACACTAGATCTTTTAATTTATAAAATAAGACATCATCCCTTTTTAGTTATTATAACACAGAACAGCAAACTTGGAGCCAATTCAATCGTTATATAAAATGTCACCCTAATGGCGAACAAACATGAATATATCAGGCCAGCTCTTTTAAACGTTACACTGCTATGATTTAACTAGTTATTTCATAGAATAACGAACCCCAATTTAAATTGAAGATTTCTTTCAATCTTAGGCCAATGGCCATAGTGTAACACAGCATTATAATAAATTTCAACCCAAGAGTATTTGAGCTTGTTATATTATAATAAAGTATTGATATCCTAATTTGATGTTTCAATATGATGTTGTTAATCTAGTGATACAGTTGTAACAGTCTCTCATTAGGCCTGGTCCACAAGTCAGTCTAGTGACATTCACAGACTCTCCACAGTAGGGATAAACATTCCAGTCACAACTATTTACGTTCATTCTGTGGACACTTCTCAGCCTCTTAGTGTGATAGTTCATATATTTCTCTAAATATTTACTATGTAAATGTAAGATCAAATCAAATAAAGATTTTTAACTTTACCTATGGGTTAGTATAATTCTGTTAAATAAACATGATTTGCCTTCTAGTTAGTATAAATACAAAATAACCAAAACAAAATATAGTAGTCTATCTTTGAATTTAAGATTAAAATGTATTTGGTAATCACTCTTTGAATAACTGGTGATTTAGTGATCAAGACAAAAAAATACTATACCTATATTTAATAGGAGAATACGACATTGGTGACCTGGCGCTCTAGGGGTAAGGTGTCAGACCTCTGTGCTGGCGGCCGGGGTTCGATCCTCGGTCCCGGCACAGATTTATATGATTAGCAAACCTTTCCTTCACCTCTGACAAGACATCTTGTGAATGTGGGGAATGCCAGGCCTCCACCGTGGTTCGGATCCCACGTTAAAC
>CABEEJ010008685.1:0-22513 GCA_901482245.1 Timema douglasi
GCAAAACGGTGCAAAATAGGTGCAAAACGGTGGTACATTTAAATTTTAATTTTGATGGGGTGGGGGGGCCAACTTAAGTGATCTGCTTACTTGCCACCCTGACTGACCAGTCCGAGCCAGTGTAAGAGCCTTTAGATGTGTAGGGTCATATTTTATTACTTAAATAAATATATGGCCGCAACTTGAAATATTTAATATTGTATGTGTCCTATCTTTAAATAATATTTTAATATTTAGCACCGCGTCTTACTACCCGTTCGGTTATACGCTTTAAGTGCTAATTACGCTAATGGATTAGGAATTGGGAAGGTTTAGTTAGAGGAAGTGAACCCGCATTTGCGTGGAGGGAGAGTGGAAAACCATTTAGGAAAAACCACCCCCAATTCACCCGACCGAGATTCGAACCTCGATCTCCCCGTCCTCAGCAGTCGAACTCAACACGACTAGCGCGTTAGCCAACTACGTCACCGAGGCGGGTCCTATCTTTAAATATTTGTAATCGGACAAAGGCATTGATCTCGTCTTGTCTGATTTTTCAGTGGCTGGGATGTCGGAGCTCTAACATAGATTTATTGTACTGAGGTAGTTTCTCCTAAATGGTTTACAGCTCTCTCTCTCCTAGCTAATGCATGTACACTTCTTCTAAATTCCATCTCCCTCAACCCTATACCACTAGTGTAAATGAATGGATAGCCAGGACGAGTAGTAAGATGCGTTTATCCTACAGAGATTCTAACCAGAGTGATATCCTGATTGTTTGATAATCGTCTTTAAAAAAATACAAATATATATTTTTCGGCAGCCAGCTTTAATAACATTAAACAATAGTTTTAGTGTTAGTTTATAGGAATTAATAGACCTATCAAAAGTGACCCCTGCGGCAGATAACATAACTTGACGTATGAATACGTGAAAGTATATCTAAAGTCTGTTCAGTGTAGGAGTCATTTCCTGAAAGTTCTTTTTCTCTACCAAAAATCTATCATATAGTAGGATATTGGTAGGAAAAAAGACCTTTCAGAGAGTAATTCCTACCGTGAATGGAGCAGTAACTTTTCTAACTTCCTGTGCAAACTGAACTGTAACTTATTATAGGTCAGAAAAGCTAAGAGTATCACTATCAAGGAAATAGGACGAGCCTACACATACATTAACGTTTTTTTTTTCTAGGGATTTTAGTACAAACAAATAACAATGTAACTGTAGTATTATATTTTGATATTCAAGGATATCGTTTGGCAAGGAAACCATAATTTTACTTTGTTCTTTTCCGTCTAAAAGACGACGCATTTTTATTATATACTTCTCTTCAAAATGATTCAAAACTCGAGACACACAAACCCCAAACGGGAAAGTATAAAGAGAGAGTGAACAAATGGACGAGAGAGAGGGGAAAAAAGTGTTGGAAGAGGGTAGAAGTGTGAGAGCCAACGCACACTATCAGCTCTGACGTCACGGGAGAACATTGACCGACATTGCCCCATAATGTAAAATGTTTTACCAACTTCGTTTGAGTGGTTTATTTTGCAAGAGCGCTTTATCTTTACTGTTATTATTGGGTTGTTATTGTAATGAGCTTAATAACCAAATTTAGTGTATATATGTGTGTGTGTGTGTGTGTATTGTTTAAAGGATCTCTTTCTATTTTATTTTTATTCTGCACCGCGTCTTAATAACCATGTGGGCTATACGCTTAAGTACTAATTACGATAGTGGATTAGGAATTGGGAAAGTTGAATATAGAGGAAGTGAACCCACATTTGTATGGAGGGAGAGTGGAAAACCATTTAATGAAAACCACCCCCAGTTCATCTGAGCGAGATTTGAACCTCGATCTCCCCGTCCTCGGCAGTCTAGATCAACACGAAACTAGCGCGTTAACCAACTACGCCACCAAGGCGGGTTAAAGGATCTCTTAACATGTACAGCTCGCATGAATGAATTGTGAAAATAATACTGTAAACATGTTAAGAAAACTGTCTCTTTAAGTGGTATTTTATATATAAATAGTCCATAGGTTGAACTCCTTGTTCAAATATAATGTTTCTCTGATTAGATGTGGCCCATAGGTTGACCTCCCTGTCCAAATATAATGTTCCACTGATAAAAGATACGTGGTCCTAAGATTAACCTCCTTGTTCAAAGACAATGTTCCATTGATAAGAGGTACGTAGTCAATAGGTTGACCTCCCTGTTCAAATATAATGTTCCACTGATTAGTGGTAAGCAGTCCATAGGTTGACATCCTTGTTAAAATATAATGTTCCACTGATAAGCGGTACGCGGTCCTTAGATTAACCTCCTTGTTCAAATATAATGTTCCATTGATAAAAGGCACGTGATCCTTAGATTAACCTCTTCGTTCAAATATAATGTTCCATTGATAAAAGGCACATGGTCCTTAGATTAAGCTCCTTGTTCAAATATAATGTTCCATTGATAAAAGGCACGTGGTCCTTAGATTAACCTCTTCGTTCAAATATAATGCTCCATTGATAAGAGGTACGTGGTCCCTAGATTAACCTCCTTGTTCAAATATAATGTCCCACTGATAAGCGGTACGTGGTCCATAGGTTGACCTCCCTGTCCAAATATAATGTTCCACTGATAAGCGGTACGTGGTCCATAGGTTGACCCCCCTGTCGATATATACTCTTAATGCTCCACTGATTAGTGGTAAGCGGTCCATAGGTTGACCTTGTTAAAATATAATGTCCCGCTGATTGGAGGTACGTGGCCCATAGTTTGACCTCTCTGCTATAATCTCATGTTCTACTGATTAGGAGTACGTGGTTGGCGAGTTGGAGCCTTCCTTCCACACAACAATGGAGGCTTGAATGATAGTCCCAGCAGCTGACCATCGTGCTTCTCGAAGTGGTTTTTAGCTATGGACTCTAAAGAATGATTGGTCGTGGGTAGAATTGATTGAGGGGTCTTAAACGCCCCATCCTGTTGACTGCAACACTATATTCCAAGCACTGGCCGTAGTGTCCCTTGACTCGTGATAGTGGAGCTCCTTCCTCTGATCATGATCGATCTGATGTACTGAGGGCCAGTGTGGCCATTGTCTCTTCCGGGTGAATACCAGCTTAGTTCCTTTTAATATCCGACCTATGCGTCCTGTTCTCCATAGTTTGGAAAGTTTTAACTAGCTCATAGCCTTTATTTCCTGGCAATGTATTTTGTAATAACAGAGTATTTAATGGACGCCTTCTAAACATAAACTATATAAGCACACAGCTTACAAATCAACATAATCAAGTACTACCACGCATCAGGCCTTAGTACCTAATTATTTAATAATTTGGGCGTCAGGAGGAGCCCATGTGCAAGTACTAAACTAAACATTACTAAAATAATATTCACCACATATTCATTACAGTATTACAACTCAAACTATTGGCGAAGCAAGTTGGTCTTTGAGACAATTGATTCTTGAAGATCACAGTATTCCTAGGCAAACCTGTGTTGGGGTTTGTTTGACTTTGAGATTGAGACAATCGATTCTTGAAGGTCGCGTGACTCACGCTGCGTATTTTTTTTAATATACGTAGAGAAACTTCCATCCCTTCCTCAAAGATTATCGGTGTAATGTTAGTAGTACCCATGGCTATTGATTCTGGAGGCAAGAGTTCCATACTGACCACAGACAAATCCCACATTTTCACACAAATACTAGTTGAATGTTTATCTTTTTGTTTTATAATTTTGAACGTATCTCTCTCTTTTCGGTGGTTGCATGAAGTCATTCTCACAGTTGACTAGACCGCCAGTTACAGGAAGAGTGTGGTTCGAGTTCCAATGGGGTTTACTGAGAAGGTATTTTTATTAAATGACTTTCCCCTCCTCCCACACAAATGCAGGTACACTTATTCTAAATTCAACCTTCCTCATCCCTAAAAAACTAACGTAAATTGCTAAAAAAAAGTGGTAAGATATGGTGCTGAAAATAATTAAAGTGTAAATTATTCGCTATTCATTTTGGCCATTTGTTGGCTTTTGACGATACTGGCATTCAAAGATATCTTTGAACAAATAGTTTATGAAACTAAATGTACCTAATAAAAATAAATGACTATCAACGCTCAGGTTGTTAATAATAATAGTGATTAGCCTACATGAATATCCATATAAAAGAGGCCACATTTCAATTAATTTGGATTAGTTGAAAAATGACACTTGGACAAGGGAATCAAACCCGGGACTTTTGGTTTCGTGCGCCAATACTTTATCAATGAGCAATCCAGAATTCGTCCCGTGTTCAGGGTCATTCTCCACTCATATCTTAAGGATTAGTCTGTGATAGATATGCGGAAATAATCAGCTACAAATGAACTATCAATTAATATCGCGAGCTATCAAATACAACTATCTGTGACTCAGGAGGGATGTTATGATGTCAAGTATTCAATAAAATATTGTAATTAAAGCTAATTTCAAATCATATTATCAAATAAGATACAAATAATTGTAACTACGGGAATGTTCGTATGTAGGAATCCACATTAAAATTAATTTATATTAGTTGAAAAATTAATTAAATAAAAATAAATGTTTGCAATTTAAAAAAATATATATTCAAGCGTGTTTCGTAAAATTTTATGGGCTAATTTAAAATAATTTTCCAATATTAATCATAAAAAACCACGCCAAGTTTCTTCTGAAGATATCCAATATTTAAAAACTAAATCTGGAGCAGATACACCTTACCGCCACTATGAAAATGTGTTTTTTTATTTTATTTTGGGGGATGTGTAGCAATTTCACAATAAATAAAGTCGTTAAATGCTTCAATAAGAATTACAAGCCTTTATCGCAGTCATTGAACCGTCGGCGCCACGGCGTATCTTAAACGTTCGGGCTATGGTCTCATCTTGGGGCCTTGTTTAATTTAGAGATCTTGTTTGTGTAAGCAAGACCTGTTAAAAGGCACCGCCTAAATCAAGGGTACACAACCTTTTAACGCCTAAGGTCAATTTTATACTCTAACTGATCAATGACGGGCCACAAGGTAATTTCCCCCTTCGCCCCTCCCAACATTTCGCCAATCACCCACCTAACTATTCCCTTTTATCCTAATTTCACCAATAGGCCAATAGATTATAGGGGGGGAAATGCTTGAAAAGCGTACTTTTGAGGCGTATTTAAAAAAAAACTTACAAAAATACCCTTGAACTAGCTCAGGTAGGCTATTAGTTTAAAAAAAAGTCATACCTCAAAAAACGTTTGAAACAGAAAAGAAGCAATAACTATTAGATTCCAGAATCGAAATTTCAATTTGTAAAGAAATACTTTTAAAAAACAAACACAGTTTGCACTAAAACTATTTATTTGAAAGAACACAAATGTTTATAAAAGAGAGAACATAAATAGGCCGCCCCTATTGTTTATTTATTGTAGGCATAGTGACAGAGCTGACATTTTGTTTTTTATTAGTCTGTCAATATCTGGCTCAATGTTGGACACATCAATTTGCAAGTTTCTCTCTTATGTTCATCAGTCAGAAGGGAACTAAAATCCTTACGTTGCAGTATTTCTTATGGGAATGCTATTTATGAAGCTTCAAAAACATTGAAAAAATCGTCAAATATCTTGACATGTTCTGTTGTGATCCTGATAAAGTATGAATTTAACTTATTTGTTTGAGATATTCTAGAACTCATAGGCGATACTAGCTCTTAACTCTTACTATTATTATTATTTTAAAAGAAATTATTATTATTATTATTATTATAAAAAGTAAATTACTACTATTATTTGTATTATATACATTATATAGAACTATAGCCATTTACACTTTAAATAATAAAATAGAAATTAAATCATACCAAATGAATAACACGAATAATATGATGGTGGAAATGTCATATAAAAAAACGCCTTAATCACTTATGCATTGCTCCAAATGTGGATCTAAATTGTCTTAATATAACAATAATTCATTGTTTATTTTACGGTACTAGGAATCTCTCAATTGAGCAGATTATAAATATATAATTAATTATGTAGTAGTCTTATTCATTAAGTTAAATAATTATTTGATCAATGGTTGAGATGAAATTTGCAACAGTTTATCAGATAATATTGAATGTGAGTCTGGTTAATTTTTTACGATGTTTATAATTGTTTGGTTTTTAAGAAATATCCTATTCATATTTTCGTTCATTGAGTTACTTCTTTTTAATTTAAAATATTTATTAATTATTTTGGATATTGGTTAGATGTGATTCATTCGGGATTGAACAAAACTAAGTTACTATTATTAGCACCGCGTCTTACTACCCGTTCGGGTTATACGCACTTACGCTAATGTGTAATGGTAGGGGGATTGTGAGATGAAATGGAGGACCTACAGTTTAACGTAGAATCCGAACCACGGTGGAGGCCTGGCATTCCCCACATTCACAAGATGTCTTGTAAGAGGTGAAGGAAGGGTTTGGTAATCAGATAAATCTTTTCCGCGACCGAGGATTGAACCCCGGCCGCCAGCACAGAAGTCTGACACCTTACCCCTAGACCACCAGGTTACCAACTAAGTTACTAAACAACTTAATAGAAACAGATAAAGGTTGAAGAACACCTATGTAACTTACTTTATTAGGACCTTTACGAATATGAATACGCGTTCTAATAAAGTAAAAAATAAAAAGAAGCAGTACCTACCAAAATACAGGTGTTCAGTCCGGAGTGAATCATCCTGTACAAGGCATCACACCTTTACTTCACCAGAATAAATAAAGACATTTAAATAAAAGTAAATAAAATAAGAGTCGGGGCAATATTTTAGGGATGCTTTAAAATAGTTTTATGGTGGTATGACTATACTCACCACCTATGGAATATAATCCCCCTCAAATATTGCGTCTTTTCTTTTGGAATTTTACCGTACACGTCTCTTGGAAATAATGACGAAATTTTGGCAGCACGTTTGATAAAGAAACTTTACTTCACTTTCCCCGAGTATTAGAGGATCGGTTTGAGGGTGGCCCTGAGGGAAAAAAAGGTTTATGGTAGGAGGGGGAGCGAATAAACGGGTCAATGTCGACCGAAGATTATGAGCACGGCTATCGCAGGCAACTAGCGAGCTGTTGCCCTTGTCGTAGTAACACACCGGTAATTTTCCCCCCTCAGGCACTCGTGTCTAAAGACAGAACCATTCGTTGCAATAAGACGTTATGTACGAGTACTTGACACGATTCGGATCCGATGTGGGAGTAGGTACACTCCCTTCAGATACTTATTGATACCCAATAACGCTTGATTCACACGTTTTCTGACAATTTAGAACATATTCTTCTTGAGTAGAGCATCAATTCACAAGCTATCAGAAAAAGTATGTTGACACAAGATGCTTTGAAACACAAACCAGAAACAGCTGACTGGCCACCGATTTTATTTTCTAGTGGATAAACAGATCTTTAAGAATAGTATCACATGCTTCGGTATAAGGAAGGCGTCATTCTCGCAATAGACTAGATTGACAATGACAGGGATATTGGGGTTTGAATCCCGGTCTGGTGTACTGAGGGTGTTTCACCACTCTTTTTTCTACGCAAATGTGGGTACACGTCCTCTAAATTTAACTTTCTTAATCATTAACTAATTAGGGTAATTAGTATATATGCGTACAAACCAAACGGGTAGTAAGACGTGGTGCTGAAAAAACCCAATTCTTAAGGGGTTGGGATTTGAAGGATAACCTAGAGGAATTGAACCCGCATTAGCTCGGAGAGATGACGAGAAAATCAAAGTAACAAATGTGAACGAATGAAAGAACTTTTATAAAATACAACCATACCATTTATTTTTATTTATTTATTTAGCACCACACTTTATTACCGGCTCTGGTTTTATACTTATTTAATAATTACGATGATGGTTTTAATGAATAGGAAGGTTATATTTATGAGAACTGTACCTGCATTTTCGTGGAGAAAGAATAGAAAAATATTTTAAAAAAAAGCTCAAGTACAACCAGACCGAGATTAAAACCTCGGTCACCTCGTCACCAACAGTTTAAGCTACTGCAGGAGTAGTATGTTAGACCACGCGGCCACCGTAGAGGCTACCGCTAAAGTATCTACGGTCAACAATGACGGCATTTAACTTTATCAGTATTATTTTAGAGGTATTAATAATTTATATTTTATTTAGTATCGCGTCTCCCCACATGTTCGGGCTATACACTTATGGATTTATCTGATTACCAAACCCTTCCTTCACCTCTGACAAGACATCTTGTGAATGTGGGGAATGCCAGGCCTCCACCGTGGTTCGGATTCCACGTTAAACTGTAGGTCCTCCATTTCATCTCACAATCACCCTACCATTACACATTAGCGTAAGTGCGTATAACCCGAACGGGTAGTAAGACGCGGTGCTAATAATAATAATAATAATATACGCTTATGTACTCATTACGCTAGTAGTTTTATGGATTAGGAAGGTTATATTTAGATGAAGTGTACCCGTATTTGCGTAAAGTAAGAGGAAAACTATTTTTGGGAAAATAAACCTCAGTACACCCAACAGAGATTCGAGTCTCGATCTCCCCATCATCATCAGTCTAATCTATTGCGAGAGTAGTGCCTTAGACCATGCGGCCACTGAAACAGGTGATAATCTATATTGCATTTTTTTTTAGCATCGTGTATTATTACCTCTTCAATCTATACGCATAAAATGATAGCTGTTAATCACATAGCTCTACACATAAACATTTCAATGTTTTTTGGTAGTAACTTTAAAAAAAATTAATGCTACGGTGCACCGCACAGACTTTCTCTCACTTTTATCTTAAAACTAGCTACCCATCACACCCGCTTCAGTGGTTGCGTGGTCTAACACAACGCTCTTGCAGTAGACTGGACTGCCGATGACGGGGAGATCAAGGTTTTGATTAAATAATTGATTTGGATAAGGATTCATATAATGATGCGGATATAATCACTTTTTGTTCGCATCCGTGTTTTAGTTGACTAATTCCAACAAAAAACGTTTATTGTAACATAACTATAATAATTACATATATTGTATCGCGGACTTTTTTGTTCACATTAGTGAGAACGTTCAATATGTATAGTATTTTTTTATGTAATACAAATAGTTTTTGCAGAGCACACGGAGAAAGCATATTTTTAGGCAATTTTGTATACCTTGTGTAAAAACTATCGATATTTTTATGAGGAATAAATTAAATTTTTAAAATAAAATATAGCCTATGTTACTCACTGATAATGTATCTTTATATTGGTGAAAGAATTTTTTAAATTGGTCCAGTAGTTTTTGAGTTTATCCATTACAAACAAAAAACAAAAAATCAAATCTTTCCTCTTTATAATATTAGTGTAGATTAGTGTAGATAGACATTTACTAAAAACTCGCAGGATTTGTGAAACGAACTAATAGGTATATACATTGTTGTAGAAACATTATACCAAAGATCATAAATGAAATAATATACATTGTTATTAACTCTATGGCATTAGGAACTATACGAACATTGTTACAGAATAAGTGAGCAACGAGAAACACCTTTGTCCACCAAAGAGCATAAGAATCAAATTCATTTTAAAATATCTTAATTAAAACGTATATATATTTAATTATAGCTCAGAAGTTATTGGTTCTATAAAAATATATTTCAAATAAAAGATAATAAATGTATCTTTAATAGTACTATAGATTTACAATTATAAGTTAACTCGTATCTCAAATAGTTGTGGAGAAATGATGAAAATTGGACAATATCCCCCATATAAAGTACCCTCGAATTCATTTTTATGAGAAAATGAGAGTTTCCATCTTATTTATAATGATAAACAGTGTCTAGATATAAAATTTAACCAAAATCGTTCGAGCGAATTTTGAGAAAATCGATTTCTTCTCTTTTTGCTCTTCAGTAAACTACCTTTAATTTTAGAGTTTGATGTCTTATTCTAAAAACCCCTCGGAGGTCCTTATGAAAACCTCAGACGGGGTTTTTTCCCATTCGGTAAAATAACTTCGGCTCTAGACTGAGGTATAGACAGACGGAATTGCGAAGACCACCTTTTTATTTCAGCAGTCATGAAACGTCAACATTAACAAAATATAGAGTTCATTTTTTTTACGATCCCAATACAAAGTAAAAACGTCATGGCGTCATTTGAGCTATAACAACCGAAAGCGGCCGCCATCTGCTGGCGAAAATAGTGCCAACTTCTGCGGATGGAAGGTGTAATGTGTTCAGAACAATGAAACCTCCAACCGTTAATCTCAATTTTCTAGAATGAAATCGCTAGATTTCAGTAACTTTTACAACTGTAAAAAAGTTCCTTCCTAATTAAATCGTATGGTTGTAGAGTTCATTTAATTTCAGAAAAACTTGAACTCGAAAAAAATTAAAATTGGAAGATTTTCATTCTTATTGGGAAATTTTATAGCATAGTTAGATTACTATAATGACAAAGTTCGCATTAGAATTTCGCACTGTTTATTCCGTACGGAACTATTTATTTTATGTTATGTTTTATTAGTCGCTGGGTTAAGCAATCCTTAATGAGAATCTGCTCAATTTTCTTGGTTAAATTACGTTTCTCATAATCTGTATTCGTGACCTTTTTGCAGACTCCCAGCGGAATATGTGCCGCATGCAAGAAACATAATCCATATTAAAACTCGGGGAGCCTATTTTCAGCTCCACTGAGTGGAATGTAACAGATAGGTTTATGAAAGTGACAGCGGGCTTGATTCTGAACAGGAAGACTGCGGTTTTGTTTTATCCCGGTTTCCTGAGTGGTTTTTTTGTCAACTATTGTTTTTACTTTCTCTCTACACCTTGGAGAGAAGGTATTGTGATCGTCAAAAAAAAGTCGAATTCAAGATTTTAATAAATGTCAACGTTTCATGACCGCTGAAACAAAAAGGTGGTTTTCGCAATTCCATATGTCTATCTGTTTGTATGTACCTTGAGCTAGAACTGAAACTATTCTACCAATTGTACTAAAACTTGGTATATGAGATTTTCATAAGGTCCCCCCCGAGGAATTTTTGGAATTAGATAGGCCTATATTACCCTAAGTTTAAGGGTAGTTTACTGAAGGGCAAAAAGAGAACCAATTGATTTTTCTCAAAATTTGCTCTAACAATATTGATTAAATTGTATATCTGTACAATGTTTATTATAGTAAACAAGATAGTAGTTCTCATTTTTCCATGAAAATTGCCTTGAGGGTACTTTTCATAGGGGAAATTTTCCAATTTTCATATTTTCTCCGCAACTATTTGAGATACGAAATGACTTATCATTGTAAAGTTGTACTATTAAAAATACAATTTTTTTGTTTGAAATCTACTTTTATAAAACCAATAGTTTCTTAGTTATAATCAAATATAAATATCCTTTTTAATTCTGTTCTTTGAAAATGAATTTGATTCTTACGCTCTTTGATGAACAAACACGTTTCTCTTTGCTCAATTTTTCTGTAACATTGTTCCTAATTACTAATGCCATAGAATAAGTAAGTTACAGTATAAATTATTTTATTTATGATCTTTTGTGTAATGTTTCTAAAACAATGTCTAGCCCTGTTATTTCGTTTCACAAATCTTACGATTTTGTTTTGTTTTGTTTAGTAAATGTCTATTTTAAGATAAAAGTGGGAGGAAGTCTGTGCTGTGCACCGCACCATTTGATTAAAATCTTTTCTTCATGATAATACGAATACATTTCCTTAAAATTCAACATCTTTATCGTTGTTAACTTTGATTAGTTTGTTTGATTTGCGGAATGACTGAATGGGCAGTAGAACATGTAGCACTAAAATAAAAATTAAAAAATCTAAAATTAAATTTAAGGAATTGGACATAATTATAACTTTATGGTAAAATCTTTTTATCTCTTCCGTTCCGGATGAAAAAAAAGTAAGCCTTCATATTTGTTCTTCTTCCTAAGTCCACAACCCGAAGGTTGGTTTGGTGTAATTTCTATCCACCCGGGACTGGATATGCAATCCGCCCTTCAGCTGGTTAGTGTTGCCTGAACCATCTGGTACATATCCCATTTACTAGAAGAGTTCTGGAAGTGTGAGGGTTCCCCCTTTGATTCCACACTGAATTTCTATGAGTGAGCGCGAAAGGGCCTAACAGTTTTTCCGGAAAAGGTATTTTCACAAAAATTTCCGGGTTCAGTTACATAACACCATCAACAAGGGACCGACGGTTTTACTTCCTCTCCGAAGGAAGCTGTAATATAAATGGCTATCACTAAAGAAAAATCTGTCAAACTCGGCTGGGTTTGAATCCACGAACATCGGGTCCTGAGGCGAGCACCTTACCCCAAGATCCCTGAGGTCTATCAATATTTAATATGAGCGTTAAAATTTGTTTACTTAGAACGTAGACGTATAAAGATTTGATATAAAGTTATTAATATCCAATTCCTTAGCTCCGTCAGTAACGAGTTGATATTCTGAATTAAGAGCCCCAGGACTTAAAAATGTATCATTGGAATTTTACCTTGCGCAGTGATGAATTTATGGTTTCAATGTTGCGTTTTCTCTAAAATTAAGTTAGTTTGTTCCTAGTTTTTTAAATTCACGTTAGATCCACTTGGTATTTTTTTAAACATCAGTCAAACATGATAGCACTGCGTTTATTATTACGGTAATGTACTGTATATGTGTCATTTATTTGGAACTAAATTACCTTAAGGTGACCTGGTGGTCTAGGGGTAAGGTGTCAGACTTCTATGCTGGGGTCCGGGGTTCGATCCTCGGTCCCGGCACAGATTTATCTGATTACCAAACCCTTCCTTCACCTCTGACAAGACATCTTGTGAATGTGTGGAATGCCAGGCCTCCACCGTGGTTCGGATTCCACGTTAAACTGTAGGTCCTCCATTTCATCTCACCATTACACATTAGCGTGAGGGTGTATAACCCGAACGGGTAGTAAGACGTGGTGCTAATAATAATAATAATAATAATAATAATAATAATAATAATAACAAATTACCTTAAATAAAAAAATGGATTCGAACAGATGACTTATAAATGTTTATTTCCTCCGACCTCCACATCATACTCGTACACATGCGTGTATTCCTGTAACAAAAATAAACCAATAATTACAATACAATACAAAACAAAAAACAAGAATAAAATAGATTCCGGTTATTTATATATACACATAAATCCGGGCACGAGTTTATGAGTGGGGTAAGGTGGCGTCCAAGTATTAAGCTAGCATATTTTTGTCCATTTGACTTTTATTTGTAATTTTTGTATAGAACCTGGTATTACTACACGTTCGGGCTGTACGCTTATGTACTAATCTCGCTAATGGTTTTAGGGATTAGTAAGGTTATATTCTGAGGAAGTGTACCCGCATTTTATTGAAGGTAGAATGGAACATTATTTTAGAAAAAATGTCCTCAGTACACCCGACTGAGATTCGAACCTCGATCTCCCCATTATTGGCCGTCTAGTCTACTGCGAGAGTAGTGCGTTAAACCATGTAGCCACCGAAGTGGGTTGGGTTTGTAGTTTGTTTACGTGAATAAACATTATTTTTATGTAATTTATAAATTTCTGGTGATTATTAATGTAGGGGTATAAATTAATTGTGTGAAATAATTAACAATAAATACTGTTGTAAACTAAATTTAAATTTGGTGTAGCCTACTAAACAGGTAAAATTTAAAAGTTATTTTTTAATTTACACTTAAGGGAAATTATATAAAAAAAGTATTATTAGTGAATACATGAATTATTATAGCTATAAAAAAACTCTACCATTTTTAAACTAATGACCAAAGTCCTTGAATTCACGTCTCGACACTTTTAATTAGTGTGTGTCCATTTGGGGACACTGGATTACTGCGCCATTCTTGCACTTCTCTGTCTTACGTAAGCATTGTTCTGACCCCTCTCCCCGCCTTGCATGTAAAAACAAGCAAAGATCGAGTCCCTCTACACCCTAAGGTGCTCGGAATACTTTAAAGCCCACCAAAATATTTATAAAATAAATGGTACAGTGCACCGCACAGACTTTCTTTCTCTCTCTTAGCTTCAAATAGAGACATTCACTAAAAACTAGTAAGATTTGTGGAATTAAATAATATAAATCGTTGCAGAAACACTACACCAAAGTGCATAAGAGAAATAATGTACAATATTATAAAAAAAATTGAGAAAGAAGATCTCTGCACACTAAAGAGCTTAAAAATCTATTTCCATCTCAGTGCTTCATAAAAAAATACAAATGTTTACTTATAGCTCTAAAACAGCCTATGAAAATAAATTTCAAATAAAATCTTTTTATTTTTAATAGTACTACCACTTTACAGTGATAAGTTATTTCGTATTTGAAATAGTTGAGAATATATTAATAAAATTGTATTTTTCCGTTTTTGTAAAGTACCCTTAAATGCATGTTCATGGGAAAACGAGAATATCAATTTTTTTTTGTAATGTTAAACAATGCCTAGACATAAATTTAATTGAAATTGTTAGAACGGATTTCAATAAAATTGATTTTTTTCTCTTTTTGTCCTTAAGTAAACTAACTACCCTTAATTTTAGAATTAGATATTTAATTCCCAAAAACCTTGAGGGGAAATTTATGTAAACCCTAAATACAAAGTTTTAGACCTATCAGTAAAATGGTACGGTAGTGGTTCCAGGTCAAGATACAGAAACAGGCAGACAGACGGTACCGCGAAAATCACATTTCGGTTTTCGGGGGGTCATGAAACGTAGACATTTATCAAAAACTTGAGCTCGATTTATTTTGATGATAACAATATTTCTCCCTCAGAGGGGTCGAGATACGGTAAAAAAAAATACTACCTTTGCTTTGTATACACAACCATATCCAACCCACGCCCCTCCCCCTCCAAAATCCCCCTTGCCATCAAACACACATACCACATCATTTCGCGCAACAGTAATATAAATCCGTCTCGACCTTGATATTAATTGAATTTTTGCCATCTGAAAACCTTTAAATTCAACCAAAATGTGACGGGATTAATTAAGTTTCCTATCACCGTAACAATCATGTCTGTCCAATTAACATTCCTGATTTACGATTCGTATATCCTTTACGCAATCGTAAAAAGCAGTGTTTACAAACCTGTGGGGCATGTACCCCCGGGGAGTGCGTGAAGGATTTCAGGGTGTAGGTGACGTACCATTGGGTTTTATTAATCATAAAATATTTTTGGATAGTAGTAGCTCTGATGATAGACCACTTTTGTGATCTAGTGGTCGTAGTTCCTGGCTACTAATCCAGAGGTCCTGGATTTGATCCCTGGTGCTTCCACACTTTTCTGTGAAGCAGTAGGTCTAGAACGGGGTCAAACCCAGCCTCTTGAGGACAAATGAGGAGCTACTTAAATGAAGAAGTAGTGGCTCCTGTCTATAAAACTGAGACTAATGGCCGGAAGGTTGGTTATGCTGACCACATTACACCCTCTATCTGCAAATGTTGACATTATTTTTGCAAAAATACGGTGGGAGCTCAGTTGGTATAGATCGCTTGCTGGCTAGCGCCATGGAAGTTTTTTTTGTAGTTCTGATAAACAAATTTTGCTAGATTTTGGCGTGATTTCATGAAATTTGATAAACCTCTCCCCTCTCTGTAACGGATTTGTTAGCTCACCACTCAGACTTAATCAAAAATTGAAACAATTGATAATACTTGATATTATATCAGGTATTTGTTTTATCTTTTTTTTAATAAGGAGTTGAAAGTGATACGATGGTTAGTTCATGGCTCCGAAAAGGTTACGCAATGGATAAAAGTTTGGAAAACAGTGTGCAGTCCAATTTTCATATGATGGGCCTTTTTTTTTTATCACCGCTTCTTACTACCTGTTCAGGTTAAAAACTCCATTCACGGTAGGAATTACTCTCTGAAAGGTCTTTTTTCCTACCAATATCCTACTATATAGTAGATTTATGGTAGGAAAAAAGACCTTACGCATGATACTACTCTAATGAGGTAGGGATGAAAAAGGAAGTATTTTAGAGGTAATCTTCCCATATTTGCATAGAAGAGTGGGAAACCATATAGAAAAAACAACCCTCAATAGGTACGAGTGGGATTCGAAACCCAATCTCCCCGTCTTCAACAGGCTAGTCTTAACACGTCAAATAATGTGATATGACGCTGTCACTTTGGATATTAATTATTGTTCAAATATTATATTGTTTTCAATTTTTGGTCCCAAATAAGTAAATTTGTATTTATTTAAAAAGCCCTTTTTATGAAAATCGGACCGTACTAAAGATAAGAATATACCGAATGTATATTTCTAATAGCTCACTTGAAAATTTCAGTTTGTAAAATTCAGCTTTTATTTTCAATTTGTCATCATGCTTTTTCAATCGTAGTAAAGAAAAACAAAATCATGTGCTATTTAAGACGAATACTTGTTGTTTCATTCCTGGCAATGAATCTTATTTTGTTCATGGTCAAGGTCTACCATTTCGCTAATAGTGGAATCAAAACAGGTAAGTAGGTATGAAACATGTAAACACGCTTCGCTGAGCATTCGGACTAAATATCAGGCTCGTATTGTCAGGTCTTCCGGTGACGGCAAGGTCAGTTGTTGTTTTTTTGGGATCCTATATGTGTTCCCACTCTCCCTCCACACAAGCGTGGGTACATTTATTTTAAATTCTACAATCCTTATTCGTACCCCACTAACATAATTAAAGTTCGGGCTGGCTCAAGTGTTTCATGTACCCTAGGCGAGACTACAAATTTTCGCTCCAATTGTACTCTGTATATTATAAATTAACCGTACCCCATGCGTGAAGCAAAGTAATAGTAATAATAATAATGTGCCAAAATACTGGGGAAAAAATTGATAAATAAATGTAAAATAAGTGACACCCTCTAACCCCCTGCTACCTTTAGAAATGTGTGATAAAATACTATTTCTTTTTCACTTGTCATGAAAGTGATTATATTTTTTTAAATATAATTTTAATATTATATAAAATATTTAAATGTTATTTCCTTATTTAGAAATAATTACTAGCGTATTTAATTTAAACAATTATTTAAAGAAATAGATTTTTTTGGAATGCATCCTTAAGATATTTATGCCCTAGGCAACCGCCTGAGATCAGACTGTTAGTAAGGCACGTTGGGAATATCTTTTTGTTTATCTCGAAATTGACAAAATTGTAACATTTCAATTTAACAGGCTTGATACCCACTTTGGTGGTCGCATGGTCTAACGCGCTACTCTATCAGTAGATTAGACCGCCGATGACAGAGTGTTTGAGGTTCAAATATTGGTTGGGTGTACTGAGGGTTATTTTTCTAAAATTGTTTTTTGCTCTCTCTCCACGCAAATGTGGGTACACTTCCTCTAAATAGAGCCTTAATTATGTCTAAAACCATTAGAGTAATTAATACATAAGCGTATATCCGAGCGGGTAGTAAGATGCGTTACTAAAAAAAAGGAATGGTAAATTTGTCAAAAGTGTGACAGGCGCGACATATATTATTTGACGCGCGTATATTGAAAGTAGCTTTCACTGTTTTTGTTTTTTTACCTTCCTACTGAATTTATTCCACTATAGGCTACGTACAGGATCGATCTCGAAATGTCACCCGTTTAGAATGTTAATTAAGATTTAAAGGTAGGTCACTATTTGTAATGAGGATTGTTAATGCAATTCCTTCTTTAAAATGTATTTAAAAAATATAACAACAAAATAATAAACAAAGAACTACACAATTATAAAATGCAAAAACGTGACCGGTGCACTTACAAATAAATATTGCTCTTACAATTATCGTTTTGGACTTTTTTATTATCAGTAATGTGATGGGATTTTGTAAGATTTTTGATCTGAGCCATAATTTTTTTTTGTGATATAATATTTATATATCTTTATGTGATTTTTTATTTTTTTAAATTTAGCGCTCGTCTTAATTACTACCTGTTCAGGTTATACGCATATATACTAATTACGCTAGTGAGTTAGGGATGAGGAAGGTTGAATTTTAGGGAAGTGTACCCACATTTGCGTGGAAAACCATTTAGGAAAATCATCAGTACACCCTATGGAGATTCGAACCCCAGCCTCCCTTTCATCAGCAGTTTAGTCTATTGCAAGAATGACGCCTTAAATCATACTGCCACTGAAGCAGGGATTGTATACAGTATATAAAAAAAAGCATTACTGTGTATTGGAATGTTTGTCCTTCCGCTGGGCACGTGGGTAAAGGCATGAGTCTGGTATTGTCTAGTTTTACACTGACCAAAGGTCGTAGTTTGAATCCCGGCTGGGTGTACCTATTTTTTATTAATGGTTTCCCACTTTTCCTCTACACAAATGTGGGTACGTTTCCTAAAAATTCAAACTTCCTCGACCCCTAATTAGCCTATTGGTAAATATATATACGAATGGTCTGAACGGGTAGTAATACAGTGTACAAAGAAAAACATTTAGAAAAACGCATATGGAATAGAATATAAACTGAGATGTTCATTATACCACGTAACTATCCATTCGTACACTATATTTACCCTGAAAGGTCTTATCTTGACCGATTACATTATGTCCATACTTTATAAGCTGCACTGCACCATAGTGTAAGCCGACAAGGTAAGATTACTACACCCTGATTTTGTTTGGAAGAACAGTAGAGAAAATTCAAACATATATCTTTGCGACTAACATTGACAACATTTTACTTTATTATTTGTGTTATTTTATATGTATATATATACATATATATATAAAAATTGACAGCTACAGATCACATGATTTGATATATGAATACATTATAATTGTTTTAGTAGCTTTAGTAACAAACTTCTACTGTTCTTCCTACCAACATCATAATATACCTGTGTCAGAATAAAAGAATTTTACATCTAGACAAGGGAATCAAACTCGGGAGCTTTGGGTTAGCCAACCACCGCTATGTTATTAAGCTATCCAGGCTCATTCCGTCCTCAGTGTCATGCATCACCCAAAATTTAAGACAAAGCTTTTTATGGACGTGAGAGATGTTCAGCTATAATAAATTTTTAGTATAAAGGAACGTTTAGAAAAATACAAACTTTTTCGGTCAACATTTATATATATATTTTTTTGTAGTCTGTCATAGGAATTAGTATAATCTATGAAACTTGCAGATTATGGATTATTAAAATGGTTTTAGTAACTGTCATAAAAGTTTATTCCAATGTCCAGCATACTTTACTTATTGGCTATCAGACTCAGGGTAATTTTTTAATAGTATATATATTTGTGAATGGTGGCCATCCGTAACAATTATGTATTTGATACATTTTAAACAAAATATAATGTGTGCAATAAGACGTACCGCTTCTGGTCGCGCCCCACGTATTGAAAGACTCCCTACCACCTAGTATCGCGCGCGCGCACGTGCTTGTTTCAGATAACAGGATTATTACTATCTTGACATCAACACAGCCCGACATTCACCAGCGCACTGATGCTCCTCACTATGAAACGTCTGGTCCTGCTGACATCTCACGTTCCCGCGGCCGCCGCTCGATGAGGGACTAGCTGCGCGCGCCAATCACAGGGACGGGAGAGCTGGACACGTGATCCGGGGCATTAAGAAAAAATAATAATAAAAGATCAGCCTAATACGAATTTAGTCCTGCGACTCTTTAGATTGAAACACTGGAAAGCAAAACTTATCCTTGAATAAACATAAACATTTACATTTGAAATAAATACAATGTTTGTGTTTATTTAGAAAATGTATGATTACTTTTTATTGCATTTAAGCTTACTAGGTTTTTTTCTATTATTAAATTATTGCTTATTAACTCTACACGAAACCATTTGTAATATAATCTAGGGTGATGGCAATAGTAACTGTAAGAAAAATATAATATAATTACTACAAACTGGTTGGGATTGAACTCAAGTCTTCAGAATTAAATCAAATTTGTGTTTACGTAAATGAAAAACCCGTAGTGGTAATGCTAAGGTATTCCACCTATTCGGGGAATCTATAGTTTATCATTGACTTTAAACATTGCGCCTAAATAGCAGGTACACCCCAATTAGGCCTCAATTTACCCTTAAAGGTGACAGTCTTATCTTTACGGATTACACTAGAGCAATGACTATGAGCTTCCCTATAGTGTAATTAATCAAGGTAAGACAGTTATAATTTAGTGTAACTTTAGTGTACACCCCTTAATTAATGGACAACGCCCATCTAAGTACTAGCCCCGAAAAAAATAATATAATAACAATTACATTCCTCATTTAACTATGTGGCCGTCGATTTATATTTATATGCAGTAAATCTTACGGAAAAATCTCTTGAAAGTGCCAAATTTTCATATCAACATGTAGTAGCGACATTCTAATTCAACCGCTGCCACGTCTGCCTAATGCTATCAAATACCTAGTTTTGACTTCCGGCATATTTCCTAACGAGCCTGTTACTACTCGTCCGAGCTGTACTCATTTCAATTACGGTAATGGGGTGTTAATGGTGAAGGTGGACTTTTAAAAGGAATGTTCACACATTTGCGTTTGGAGAGAGTGCCAAATCATTTGTGAAAACCCATCCTAGGCACGCCCCAATGGAATATGAACCTTGACCCCTGCACTTACCCCACACTCCTCTACCTCCAGCCTCCCGTCACCGGAAAGGCATACTAGATGAGGGTGACCTGGCGGTCTAGGGGTAAGGTGTCGAACTTCTATGCTGGCGGCCGGGGTTCAATCCTCGGTCCCGGCAAAGATTTATCTGATTACCAAACCCTTCCTTCACCTCTGACAAGACATCTTGTGAATGTGAGGAATGCCAGGCCTCCACCGTAGTTCGGATTCCATGTTAAACTGTAGGTCCTTCATTTCATCNATTCCATGTTAAACTGTAGGTCCTTCATTTCATCTCACAATCACCCTACCATTACACATTAGCGTAAGTGCGTATAACCAGAACGGTTAGTAAGACGCGGTGCTAATAATAATAATAATAATAATAATAATAATACATACTAGATGAGCCCGACATTTAGCTCCCTTGCCATTCCGAGTCGCAGATGGTTGTAGCATGTGATATAGTTCACAATACTATTGGTCGCTCATAGGTAGCCGTTGACTCCACACGTCCATCACAGACTCAGCTATAATCTATGGGCGAATACTGATCCTGAACACGGGACGAATCTTGGATAGCTCATTGGTAGAGAACTGGTGCGCTAAGCTGAAGGTCCTCGGCTTAATTCCCGTGTTCAGGTGTCATTTTTCAACTAATTTAAATTAATTTAAACATCAAGTTTGGACAGAATCCACAAAAAAAACACTTAGGCTGTAACCCAGGAATGGATGGACAACCACACAAACATACATTGACATACATAAATGATTGTAAAACCAACTTTTTTGAGTTCGGGTGAACATAGTTTTATAATTTCAAGATTCATCATAATCTCGAGGCAGAAAATATTCACTTTCACCACAAAATATTGGGCCTCGAAAGAGTGAGGGCCCACGGTCTCTATATTACTTAAGATAATCCTGATGGTTGTCTTGT
This sequence comes from Timema douglasi, assembly GCA_901482245.1. Taxonomy (NCBI): domain Eukaryota; kingdom Metazoa; phylum Arthropoda; class Insecta; order Phasmatodea; family Timematidae; genus Timema; species Timema douglasi. Next base: position 21,547 of record CABEEJ010008685.1, read on the forward strand.
GTGATAACGGTGTTTAGCGACATTTTGACCTGCGAAATATTTAATCTTAAAGTACATAAATAATAGGATATTTAGTTTGTGAAGAGATATGATTGGTAGGATATATTTTTCTTTGCATAGGTTTTTTCCAGTGTTTAGCTAACAGCTAAAAGTTACTAGAGATCTACTTTCGCGTATTTAGATGTCAAAAAATATAATCTGCAGCTGCCAATTTTTATATATATCGTTAATAGCTATATAATATGACTAATAAATAAACGTTATTATTGTTGACAACAATAAAAAAGTATGTATATCCTAAAAGTACCTTACTATAACGTAATTACCTAATTATCATTTCTGACACGTTATCGTCAACTACCATCGCTTAGATTTAGGACTAATAATTAGGTAATTATGCCAGGCCTCCACCGTGGTTGGGATCTCACGTCAAACTGTAGGTCCTCCATATCATCTCACAATCACCCTACCATTACACATTAGCATAAGTGCGTATAACCCGAACGGGTAGTAACACGCGGTGCTAATAATAATAATAATAATAATAATAATAATAATAATAATAAGATAATGAGTTTGAATCTTGTATTAAAACTTGTTATTATTGAATTTGAAACCTTTTATAGAAATGAAAATTGGGTCTGTTTTTCTTCCAGAATTTTGAAAGGGTTGACTCAGCGTTAACATATTATTCTCCACATAAAAGTAATGCATCTTCAAGGATACAACAATTATAGATTACAGAAGTATATTTAAAAAACATTCTAAAATTATGTTGTAAGGAGTGCACTATATTATCAATGATGTAAATGATATATGCATACGTACATACGTACATACGTACATACATACATACATACGTACATACATACATACATACGTACATACATACATACATACATACATACGTACGTACATACATACATACATACATACATACATACATACATACATACATACATACATA
>CABEEJ010008686.1:0-22508 GCA_901482245.1 Timema douglasi
CCACATTCACAAGATGTCTTGTCAGAGGTGAAGGAAGGGTTTGGTAATCAGATACATCAGTGCCGGGACCGAGGATTGAACCCCGGCCGCCAGCACAGAAGTCTGACACCTTACCCCTAGACCGCCAGGTCACCCACCATAGGAATAATTAAATCATGTCAAGTTTTTAGCCGCTCATAGCTAAGTAAGCAGTGAAATGTTTTTATATAATCCAGAAAAATAATGTAGTATTGACATGTACACAGCCCAGGACCATGGACGCCCATAAATGGACGATAGCCCATCTTCTCACTCTAACATTGTGTGTTTGGGATTTGGCTGCGACACTCTAATTACAACTCAGAACCATCGATATCCAAGTTAACATTCCCTCTTGAACAGATTTCCTTTCATTTCATTCGGTGCAATAAACTCGTCAAAATGGTTCCTTTCAATATAAGTTTTGTTAGTTTCTCAAAAACTTATTTTTCACCAAAAATTGGCTTTTGAAACTCATATACAGTAGTCCCACGGCTTCTTTGGTGCTGACTGACAGCTCACAGCTGACTTCTGACAGTCAAAAGTGACAGATGCTAAACATATGTTTTTTGCAGATCACCTGGGTCGGCGTAGGGATACGTAATTTGGTCTGGTAACTTTTTAAAACTGTCAACTGTCGGCTGTGAGCTGTCACTCAGCACCACAGAAGCCATGGGGCCACTGTAATTAGCTAAGAATTATGTTCATCAGAGGATCTAAAATTCACCCCCACAAAGTTAAATTTGTAAATATTTACCTTGTCCATGACCCAAATAATTGCTCTGTGAATAAGTAGTTGTTTTTTGTTGGAAAACACCATAAATCTAAAGAAGAGATTTCTAAACTAAGATCCCAAATTAAACTTATCAGAACTTTTGAGTGTAAATTAAAACAAACCAAGTAGTATTTATTTTCTCACTTTCACTTTTACCATTATCATCTTGGATTCGTAATACGAAATATCGAGACGAATCTGTGACGGATTCAACAGCGACCCCAGGATATGTCTCGATTGGACATTTTGCAAACAACTCTCCAGTTGTTTTATCTTCGAGCTTAAGAACACATTCTTTTCCTTTGGCAACTAATCGAAGTCTGCCCGTCCACTGGGGCTCAGCAAGATTCCAATCTGCTGCCCTAAAATAAAGAATCATTTCATGAAGCTACTGGTCAGTTCTTCTATTTTAAGTTTTAAAAAGAGATTCAAAAGATATTTATTTCGGGATTTAGTAACAAGGATAAGCGATATTATGGTGTCGGGCCCGTGGCATGTGACATTTCCGGTGTAGAAATTGAAATAGCGTAGGCCAATATCATTTGACGCCCACTCTACATAAAAAAAAAAGATCCACGTAAACTACAGTTCTTGGAAAGCCGAACATTGGTCAAGTAGAGCAAATGTCAAAATAATTCACATATTTACACAAACACCCGCACAAGATTTGAGTTTTTTTTTAAAACTTAATTTAAAAAAGAGGAATTGTGATCAACTTACCTATATCCTCTATTGGTGGTACGAGGTGGTATTTTAAAAACAAATACTTCAGACTTTACAAGTAGGATGCTTTCATACGAATCCATCTTTGCTTTCAATGTGCGATGCTGGAATAAGGATTTAAGGAACAGTGGACAAAGTGGAGCTCAACAGCAAAGATAATAATAATACACATGGTTGCCAACGCTCTTGTATAGAACAATAGTACACGGACCTGGAATAAGTTGTATTTTGCGCGGCAGGTTACGGGGTTTGTTTCCATTAAATAGATTTCACTTAAGACTGTATCGAGGAAGAGTTGGGGGTTCAAACCATTCTCCCTACCCAAAAAAATAATAATTAAGGTAGATTAAGAATCTATGTTCATAATGTTATGTTTTTGTAATATTATACTTTGCTTTCTAAGGGTGTTGTTAGCTCTCTTAGTTCAAGGATCAAGGAGTAAGAATGTATTTAAATCTTGGCTGTGACTGTATTCTCAAATCTATTAATTATTTTCCTTATTACGACCAACATTTCCAAGAAATGTCAACTCCTGTTATCTCCATTCCAACTCTGGAATTTCCAAATCAGCTAATGCTTTACTTTTGTTTACACAACCGACCAGCCAAACATTTTTGGAAAGAGAGTCTGTTTCCAAGAAAGTAACAAAGCACAGTTAAACCAGCTAGCACAAATATTTATTTGTTTTTGGTATGTAATAAAATTGACATAATGCAACAAATAATTATATTATATTTGTATAAAACCTAGCAGGAGTTGGTTGCTACGTGTTAAGACTGACTTTGCTAAAAATTTACAAATAATCGCAGCTGTAAAAAAATTAAAAGCAAAAAATATATAACATTGAAATGTTTAGTGGAAGAAATATTTTAAAACGTACTTACATGAAATTAGTAGAGATTCTAGGAAGTTGACAAACTTAAAAGTATTGTGTTGTCTGTTCCCCTCCACACCTAGTAAAAGAATAGTCATTGTTGAATTATACAATTTGTGTTCAGTGAGATAGACACACTCACAGTAGGCAGCAGTTGAAATTTGAACACCCAACATTTCAGATGCTTGACGTTGAAGTTTGTTAGAAAAGGCGTGTTTGTGCATACAGACTTCATTTAAATTTTACTTGAGTTTATGCTTGGTGTTTGAATCATGAATATAAATACTCATTGAATAACTTGCGAAAAGATAATTTTGTTTATTTGGATAGTGTTTATGGTTGAATAAGTCCTGAATATCAGTTAATATTTTAAAATGAGAAATGGACCAATCTGGCATGACAATACAGGCATCTTTAATTAACTATTTTGTCAAAAGGAATCAAAGTGATAATGTAGATACATTAGCCCCATGACTTCTTTGGTGCTGACTGACAGATCACAGCTGACTTCTGACAGTCAACATTTAGGTATATACCTAAATTTTGACCGTCAGAAGTGACAGCTACTAAACACATGTTTTTACAGACCATTTGGTCCGGCGTAGGTATACATAATTTGGTCTGGTAACGTTTCAAAGCTTTCAGTCAGCACCAAAGAAGCCATGGGGCTACTGTACATGTGATCAACCCGCTAATTTAAGTTCAACAATTGAAATATTGTTGCTAACTGAATCAATTCCAACTCTAGCCACAAAAACCACAAAATCTAAAGAAATTTTCAAGAATTCTGATTAGTAGTGAATGTGATATAGGACTGTTTGTGTGTAAGGATAATATGACTGATTTAATAAAAGAAAAGTGTCTGGCCTCACCATGGGTTCCTCCAACACGTTATAAGTTTCCCAGAAATTCTAAACGAAATCTTAGTTTTCAGATTTAATAGGTTAAAAGATTTACTTGGTTAGTTTTTCGCAACATCTGGAAAGTGCTTTGTGTAAAACGTATGTTTTATTTGCTACCGAACAAGGTGGAAAAGGTGAGAGTCAACAGTTGGGAGCATTAGTAAACCGATATTTTCCCAACTGGAAGAGAGCTCTTGATAGCTTTTTCGTTCATGCTAACACAATCTACCACAAGAAGTGCAGTGCGTAAGCAAATTTATTTTTTAGGATAGGAAGTGGAAATCAAACAAGTGTAATTGATCAGTTCAGTAAAGAACGTGAACGTCAAACTATGGAAAACAACCAAATTGCGTCTGTGATTTTTGTGGAAGGGAGGTATTTGCTTTGCGTGGTACGGATAACACAGGATTTGGGTGTAAATGATGGAAGTTTTCGCGCTTTATTGAGTTTACGTGCGCATGCTGGTGACCCAGTTTTGCGAAATCATTTACAAACTGGAGCAATGAATGCACAGTATGCTAGTCCAAAAATTCAAAATCAAATTATTGACATTTGTAGTTGCATAATCCAAGAAAAAAGTTGTTCAGAACTAAACAAATCAAAATATTTTACATTGTAAGCTGATGAAACCACAAATATCGCTATAACAGAACAATTATTATCGTTGTATATGTGCTATTTGGGCTTTAAGGAAAATAAAGTGCGTGAATATTTTCTTGAATTTGCACCTTCTCATGATTTAACAGGACAAGGACTTGCATTTTTGATCAAGACACGCCTCAAGCATCATGGCATCGCTTGCGAGTACTTGATTGGCCAGGGATATGATGGAGCAGCAGCCATGAGTGGTCACTTACATAGCGCGCAAGCCTACATTCGTAAAGATTATCCGATGGTATTATACATACACTGTGTTGCGCACTCACTAAACCTTACACTTGCCAATTCACGTGCCCTTTCAGCTATTAAAAATTGTATCGGAACAATTCAGTCTGTAAGAACTTTCTTTCGTTCATCTGTACAACCCAATGATGTTTTATAACAAGCTATAAGGAAAATATTTCCCTAGTCAAAGCACAAAACTCTCATAGCTATGTGTGAAACACGATGGGTTTGTGAACACGAGTCAGTTTTGAGATTTAAGGAACTTTATTCTGCTGTGTTTCATTACCTGGAGAAGTTGGAAAATTTCCTTAATAAGGAGACATATTAAAAAGCACACAAGCTATTTAGTTCTGTGACCCAGTCAGTTTGTTGTTTCATTAACAGTTTTAGAAAATTTATTTTCTCATACACTTATACTATGCAAACCACTTCAAAAAGTGTGATGTGATCTTGAAGCTGCATGTGATTATGTGAAAATGTGGTTTCGGCTCTAAACACTATCCGGAAGGATGTAGATAAAGATTTTAGTCAACTCTTTACTTCACGAATAATATCGAAACAGTTACACAAAGAAAACACTCCATTTGACACACTATTGAAATATATTGATATATATATATAATTCCATTGATTGATCATGTATGTACATAGCTAAAGGACATACATCAAAATCACAAGTCTATAATTGCATCCCTGCAAAAATTCATTCCAAGCCATTGTGTTGACTCAAACCAACAAGAATTAAACGAGTGTGTTTAGTTTTACAGTTCTCTGTTGTTAAAACCTTCCATGCTCACCACATAATTCAATAAGTGGAAATGGGCCAAGTGAGTCAACTTCAAAACCAACGTGTGCGCTTGATAGTATAAAAAGTGCAATGAGGAGTTCTTACCAAATATCAAAAAGCTACTACAAATATTTGCAATTCTTCCAGTTTCAACTGCAACGCCAAAATGAAACTTTTCTACTATCCGAAGACTAAAGACTTATCTGTGGAATTCGAATGAAGAAAGCAGAATAACTGGACTAGCCTTACTTGCAATATACCACAGTATTCCTGTTGACCAGGCTTGAGCACTTTACGTTGTAAAGGTTAGATTTATAGTAATATCATACAGTACACTGAATGAAATAATAATATAACTATACATAATAAATTTGTCATTATTGTACTTAATGATGCAGTAACTATAAGCAGGGAGAGTTAGTTACCTTTTACGTCTCAGTTGTTAAAGTTTCTACTTAATGTGCTTAGTTTCCAAGGTTTGATTCCTAGCAAGAGTATAGTATATATCATTTGATGAATTTATAGTCTTGAGTCTGGGTGTTGTATATGTTATATAATTAAGTTAGTATGTAAGCTGTATTGCTGAGATATAACCCCTTTAACCCCTTTTCAATGTGTTCAAAAAGTGAAAGTTAAATACTTCACTTGAATAGAAGCACTACAAATTAGTATTACCTTCAGACTCCTACCATGCAGACCCCCACCCCCAAACCGAAATAAATTTCTGGTTACGGCAAAGCTGAGTTTCACACCGGATGACAAACATAACATATGAAGTATGAAACATGTCAGATGCACCATCAGTGATTGAACACAATGTTCATTTAGTGATAACTTACAGACCATAAGGTGCATAACATATTATTGTACGCAACATATGCTCCATACAACGTCTTGATTGTGTTCCCATTTCTGCTGTTCCTGAAGATGACTGCGACGACACCGGAGAGGAAGCCGACACCAGTCAACGAACTTAGTCCAATCCCCCTACACAACAGAGTGTGACACGGTCTGTGTGGGCTCTTAAACTGCGTTGATCCTAATGGTGCCAACAAGTAGCTGAAAGAAATAAAACGCAGCCGGCTGCAAAGCAATGCCTTGCAGTCGGTGACCGTCTTGGGGACACACACAACAACACACCACAGGGAGAGAGGGCCCCCACTCTCTCTCACACCCGTGCGCAAATAGCCTGCCCTTGTCAGGGCTACGTGAAATGGCCGCGGCAACACTCAAAACAAACGACACCACATTGATCTTGACAAAAACACGAACACACAGAAATGCTAACTTTGTCATCCCCAACTGCGTATTCGGGTGTAGGGCGTTGCATGATTCGAAGTGCGGTCTCTTGGTGAAGTTTGTGGCTAGGCACCGGTCCCGTGGGTGGGCTTTGTCGGAGCGGCGGATGTATACCATCTCGTGGAACAGCGATAACGAGGACCAGCCGATGGTGAGAGTTGAGGGGTATAAGGAGGGAGTCCCAGCAACACGTGTGTCACGGTGAGCGGTAGGAAATAGTCCCGGCAACACGTGTGTCGCGGTGAGTGGTAGGAAATAGTCCCGGCAACGTGAGTCTGTGTGGGAGGTAGGAAATAGTCTCGGCAACGTGAGTTGCGGTGGGAGGTAGGAAGTAGTCTCGGCAACGTGAGTCATGGTGGGAGGTAAGAAGTAGTCCCGGCAACGTGAGTCGAGGTGGGAGGTAGGAACGGTGGAAGGAGTCTCAACAAAATCGCTCTTAAAAAAACTACACTTTATTTTGCTCATTCGTAACGGTGGTTCACCAGGGTGGGTCACAACTCTGCATTGGCGCCGTTCGGTTGTTGCCCGACTCAGAATATCTACCTTGACAGTTACGCCAAGCTAGGTTATCTGCGAAAGGGCTGATTTCCTGTTTGAGTACCGAGTTATAGTCATAACTCTTAACCTCGCGAAAGAACTTATTTACCCGATGAAATGAGAGTGTAGAAAACTACACTTGTATGAATGTGTTTCTTGACTCAGGTTAAATCTATTATATATAGGTTTCAACAATTACCTTGGAATTCTATACTTAAGTAACAATGGATAATTTAGTTTTATAATTTACTTTGAAGTGTATAAATATGTTTCGTAAGCCTCCGTTAGAAACTATACAACCTAACATGATAACCTAATTTGTATTAAATAAATATACAATAATTTACGCTATTAAAGCGCGCATACTTTATTTTAATAACCTCCCTGAAACTCGTAAAAATATCAATGTAATCACTTAGCTGAACTAAGTGGAGATGAGAGCGTGCCACAAGTACACAAACAGTACTAACGTAAATCATGAATTCCCCTTAAAAACAAATATAATTGACTCGCGGTTCATCCGCGTCAAACCCTATATATGAAATATGGTTATAATAAAGAAAGCCCAAACAATAATTTTGAAAGGTATCCCTCCATATCATTTATATCCAAACAGAAATTTTGAATAAGGTTTCCTAGCCCTAGTTTATATCGGCGCCCTCACTTTTGTGCAAGCCAGTGGTACAATGAGTGACGAGGTAAGCAATACAAGCCATTATATAGTAAATACAGACTACACATGTTCTCAGAGGAGGTTGAAAGCAGGGTGGAAACAAATAACAAAAGGAAGGGAGAAGACTAGCGCTCTCGAAGCTTAGCGGTCAGTCCAGTAACTACTCGAACATCCCAGATGGCGGAACCGGAAACGATCTTGGTCAAGTTAAGTCCTTGTTTGTTGTGGGCCGGGCTTCGATGACGAGCGAGACGCTGACTAGAGATGGGCTAAACAGTGATTTTAAAATATCGGTGATTTATATCAGTGATTTTTCACAGTGTCTTGATGGACCAATATATTTCCACTTTCACAGTTTGTTGCTAGGTAGGAGCCAGGAGGTTCTTAGTAGGTCTATATTTTGTCTGTCACCGCGTTCTACAGATATTTTAAATAATTATATTACTATAGTATTATTATCCATAGCCAATAGCCAAGCTTATTTCACCGCTCAACTAAACATTGTGTTATTGTTAGATAATAATCTAAAATATTGAAATAATTTAAAATAGAAACCCTATTACACAATAATTAAGCGTCTTGTAAGCGGAAACTTGCTACATCTTAACATAAATTTTTTTTATATAGTATACAAATTACAAACACACTAAGCTTAGAGCTTACCTCTGTAGAAGTCACCGGTCTATTTTCATGATGCGGCATGGGCAGAGCCACTGTTGGGTGCTTATTTTGGATGTGCTTTTTCAAATTGCTAACATAAGTTTTATATGACAGTCTTTGTTTACACATATCACACTTCGCAAACTCTCGATCTATTACAGTAAAAAAAATTCCACATCTCACTTCTTTTGCGTTTGATGTCATTCCCACTAATTTTTTTTAAATATTTGTCTACAAAGTACAAATAAGGAATAATGTGTATTCTTATTTAAATAGAAATCTACATTCTCGTCACTAAATAAGTACCCATATCGTTGCTAAACTGAAATAAATTCACTTTTTGAATCAACGGTGAACGATCAAAGAACAACAATTACTTTAAGAATGAATAATATACTTTAGATTGAAAATGTAAATTACCGTATGTTTATTTCGGTTGCAGTTTATCAATGCAAAGACCGCCACTGTTCGCACCTGCTGATCACCATATCGTCAACAGAATGAAGTATGAACGTGAACTGATATTTTGTCAATCACGGTCAAAGCTAGTATTTAGCTGCTGTCCGAGTAGGCACGTACAATCGAGTATCGAGTATGGAGTATTTCTGAGTACTGGGTATTTACTCGAATAATCCCATGACATTAGGTTGTCGGTTGGAACGTGGAAGGAGAACTAATTACTTGGAAGTTTGGCGGCTTGCAATGGAATTCGATACTTAAAGACTTAACATAAGCTCTTTCTGTCGGAACTCGGTACTGACATTGACATTATTGACATACAGCTACCTAATCTCCGGGTTTCGTGTTGCCTGACTAATGTACAATCAATACAAAAGTATGCGTTTTAAGAAGTTTAATACAATTGAAAAATAGAGAAATAAAATATGTTATTTAGTATTTTATAGTGAAATGTTATGTAATTTGGGCAAAATTAGTGGTCCAACAAACATTATGTTAAACTTGAATACCAATATTAACTTATTTTACGTACTATGAAAAACTCTTGTAATTGTGTAATTTATTTAGTGATCTATTTCACTACAATTAAAATTTATGTGAGATTAAAAATGAACATAACATAATGGTGATTTGTTTAGAAAACGTTTGGAAAGCAGGTCATATATTATATTATTGTAGTGTTATTTTATTTTAAATACCGTACATATAATAGTAGATGAGCTATACATCTATTAGAAGCAAATAAACCTATAAGATGCTAGAAAATATTTAATCAATTATTATATAAACACACTTTAGATTAGACTATAGGATGATGAGGATCATCAACGCATTGTAAATAATATAATAAGGTTTATTTCTATTTTTTCTATTTTGTTACTTATTTTAATTCATTATTTACGATTTTGGGGATAGGATCACCGAAAAAAAGAAATGATTTTTTTTCGTAGCCTACTTTTAAAAAGAATCCGAAATGTGATTTGCTTAGTAAGCTAAGCTTGCTTTTGAATTTTGCTCTTAACAACAAATGTTTTGTATTGAAAATGCATGTGAAGGAAACATTTAAACTATTAAAGTCATTTTTACGTAGCAATCTTATACTGTTTTTGATAAATGAGCTCTAAGAGATCAAGTGTTTTAAATAGAAATAACACGTAAAACATGCCAGTCAATAAGGTCGATTCTCAATTAGTTGGTAGAAAATAAAAAATAAAAGAATAACAAAGGCCGTGAAGCGAGTATTTATTCGAGTGTCTAGAAAAAGAAGCAATACTAGCTCCGTAGCTCGAGTATTGCGAGTATGCGAGTATCTCCGATCACTGATATCTCAATCACCGATACTTTAGAGATCGAGTAATTGGGAGTATCAGTGATCAAATGGTATCGGTGAAAAAATCACAGTCAGTGATATATCGCCCATCTCTAACGCTGACCAGCGTCTCATTTCAGTCGAAATTGTTAAAGCTACGGGAGAGGATGTCTTAGTGTGTGTGTGCTCCATCAGACGGAGAGAAGCCAGGCCAGTGGTGGTGAGTCTTGTTGTTCGGTATTACTGGGTGGTAGGCATTATATGTTGTTATTCATTGTTACATCGTTACAGACTGAATTATTATTTCAGCCTTTCATTTAAAGTTAAATGGAGCTATACTTTTATTAATTGTTAATTATTATCATTATTAAAAAATCAAAACAAAATTAACTGTGTGAACACGTACAAGAATTAATGATTTTTTTTATTTGAATGTAAAAATTTATTTAGATATGTACAGACAATGTGTTGTTATAGGATTTCTCAAAAATTGTATATAAGTGGCTAAAGGAACAAATCAACCCATTTTTGAATTGTTACAGACAATTTGAATGTCTGTGAAATATAAGTAATGATTTGTATAAAATAAAACAGCAAGTGGTGTCATTTTAATCAATGAAACAGTAGTTGATTATTCTCAACATGATCATTATGATAAATTACACGTGTGAACAAATTCCTTTAATTTTTATTTTCATTAAAAATTAATCATTTGAAATTATACATTGAAAAAGACATGTGAGAGCATGACTTTAAGCACTGGCTAGTGTACTGAGTGACGTCACACGCTCAGCCAATCAGATATCTTTCTCCAACTGGCGCTACCTTCTATTCTCTTTATATTGGTGTATACGGTTTAATAAGCAACATTGACAATTCTATAGACCTATTTGACAGTACACAGAATGTCTTCGAAAACAAATAATTAAATTACTTACAAAAATCACACGAAATATTTTTTTAAGTTTTATTTTATATTTTTAAGTTAAGATGCCAATGTAGTTCTTTATTAATCCAACGAACTATTGTAATTGGACGTTGCCTTACTAGCCAATAGCTATTGTAGTTCCTTCAAATTAAATAAATAATTCCTGGTTTATAATTATAAATCAAGGCCTTTGCTAAATTACATAATATTCCAACAAACTTTCTCACTGTTCCAGGCATTTTATATGGTTGAAATTAACATTCTTAGAAAACACAAATAGTGTGAGTCATACTGTCTTTTTTATGGCGTGAGTTCAATTATCTGTGAATTCGAGACTTTTAAATCTTTCAAATATAAATTTAAAAAAATATCATCGAAAGTTTTGTTAGTTGAAAATAAATAAATCTATTGTTTCAATTACTCACTGAGATTTAACCATTGTAGGTAAGAAGGTGTCTGTGTTTCTAATGTCTACATTTTATAATTTAAAATTTAAATTTTCAAATTGAAATGCAGCATTACATGGCATATATTAACATCAATCACTAAAACCAAAGGATTTTCCTAAAATAGTGATAGGCTTATTTTGCTGTAATTTTTTTTATAATAATGCATTTCTGATAGTTAGCAAATTTTTAAAAGGTATACCCTACATAATGATTTAAAGAACTTTATATATAAATTAATATATGTATGTATAATTTCTTATCTTAAAACACACACAAAAAATCAATTTTATTTCAAAGGCCTAATCGCTCCAATTAGATCACATCAGGGGTAGCCAACTTGGTTAACTTTATCGCCTGTGCGGGATTGCGTTTTGGCGCTCCCCTAAGTAACCTTGGGATTGGAGGAAAATGTGAAAATAATCCCCAAAACTCACAACTCCACACCTAGCATCATTTTCTGATCACACCCACACTAGGTTATGTTAGGTTGGTGCTCTGTAGTCTCCCTCAAGTTGGGGCCCCGGGCACCCGCCCCTGGGTTAAACATTTGGAATGTGATACCGGCAGTAATTTAAAATAGTTAAGACTTAGTTAGCTAACGCGCTAGTTTTGTGTTGATCTAGACCAGCGAGGTTTGAATCTAGCTCGTGTGAACTGGGAGTGGTTTTCCCCCTCTCCCTCCACGCATATGAAAGTTCACTTCCTTTATATTCAACCTTTCCAATTCCTAACCCAATAGTGTAATTAGTAGGCCTACTTTAAATAGCGACACGTATGAAATACTGACGACCACATCACCATTGTTTTGGTTAGTTTGTTTCAAAGTGTAATTATTCATCATTAGGGCCTACATTTACCCTGCAGTTAGCCCTTTAAGTTACTTCTTACTATTAGTAACAATCATTCTTAAATTTGTTAATTGTTTTAGTCAATAGATTTAAGTTAAACATTTTGTTTTTACTATAGAACTTCAGTATGTTATTAGAAAACCTAAACAATATTTATTAAACCCACTAAGTTAATTCATATGAAGCGAACGTTGCTTCTATTGTTGGCTTTTTTTAAAAATTAGTTAAAATATTGATATATTCTGTACATCTTTGCAAACATACAACCACGGAAATAACTAGACAAATCACTGGGCCCTACATCACATGTACTTTCTTGAAAACATTCCTTTTATTGGTACCGCTGAGTGCTTTGTTCTAAAACACATTGCGCAACTTTAGTTTGAAGGTCAAAAGTAAATTTATAATCTTAACAAAACTTCATAAATTATGTGTAAAATTAAATTAAAGCCCCCATCAAAAAAGTTGAAGTAGTACATATTGCTCATGTCATGGAAATAACTAGACGACACAGACTGTATATCCACTATTATGATAAATAGGCCCGTCATAGAATCATGTACACCTTATAATCTAACTTAGGGCTGGGACAAGCACAACTTCCAGTCCCCAGCCATTAATTCATCACTGTGGAAGGGTAAACTTAACAACCAAGTATTTTTCGTCCATGCGGAGAATCAAACCTGGGACTCTTAGCTCAGTAGACAGACATGCTTGCCAACTGAACCAAGGTGTCGGATCAGATAAAATAAACTACAGGTGTTAAAAGATTTTCTTTTTCAAATAATTAATCGCAAATCGACACATCATCCGATTACATCTTAGCCATCTTAGTGCTCAGGTTTACACAGGATCTTGGTAAAGTTACTCATCGTTGTCAAAACTTAGAGTTCGAAAGTGATTTGCATGTTTTGTTGTTTAATTTAGTTTAGATGTGTTACATTATTTGTTAAAAGTTTTCTAAATTCCTTGGTGTCATTCAATTCTACATACTCTTGTGTGTGTAAGAAAGTGAATAAAATATCAAAATATGACACCATAACAAAGAAAAAGAACATAGAATGAGACAGATAAAGTGTACCATCACCAATTAAAATATTTAATGATTACTTTTACATAACAATTTTAACAAGGCTGCTTGACGTACACTACCACAATGAAGCTGAAGTCATGTATCCATGCGAAGCTCTAGAGCTGCCAGTCGTAGTAATGCCTTGAAAGGAACGAGTTTGTGTTTAAATCTGTGGAAATACCTTTTTACAAGGTTCGTTGAAAACTTTCGAGTCCAGGTTTGCAATGTGTACACTGCCCAAAGTAATGCAGGTATTCATAAATATTCCTCTGCTGTGATCCCTGGCCGGATATGCGAGATCTCCGAAAGTGCTAAAGGATTGTTACCTAATATGGACCAAAGTGACTTACAGTTTGAATTAATTGTTGTTCAAGGTTCATAAGAACTGAAAAGCAACTTGACGGGCGAGTCATTGTTTCATTTTTGGGCTATAAGTTATTAATGACTACCTATCCATATTGTAATAAACATGCCATTCTAATTTTAACTTTGTTTGGGTCTACCTACAAATGTGAATCAAGTTTCTCCGACATGAACAATATAAAAAATTGTCACACAAACAAATTAACAAATGTTAATGTTGGAAATACTCTAAGATTAGCAACTACAGTCTATACTTTGGATTTTAAACAAATTGTTGAAGGAAATCACCCTCATTTTTCTCATTAGTTTCATGGCAACTAAAGTATAGTTTGTTTTATAAACCCTAAAATATAGTTTTCATTGAATATATTATGTAAATGTAAGATTTCACACCCTTTGGCCCGGTAACTGTGGCCCGCGCTGAAAAGGTTAGTGTTTTGAGAAATTCAAGGTCAAAATTTCTATATTATGACCTTGAACTGAAAAATATCCAAAACTAATGTTATATAGTTATCATATGAAGGTTTATTAAATAAGCTACAACAAGGTTTTTTGCTCAGCCTTCTATCTCATTTCAAGTTTGAGTAACCATTTATTTTGTAATTGCATGTCAGCAGAAAATTGCAAATTTTTTGATATTTCAGAGGGATATATAACTTAAAAACTATTACAGGTTAAAAATGTGAAAATTTTCATTTTTTACTACCTCTGAGGGTACATTAGGTGAACCAAATTTTTTAAAAAAATCCAAGAGGGTAAGGTTTTTCATAGGTTAACTTGACACGGAATGACCATATGCATTTTCCCATAAAAATGACTTAAATAATATTTTACCTAAGGGCAAATTTTCGATTTTTATCAAATCGCTGTACCTATTCAAATACAAATTAGTTTGACACTGTAAAGTTGTAGTGCTATTAAAAATAAATAAACTATTATTGGAATATATTTTTATCAAATCAACAGTTCCTTTCCTTCAACTCTGACAAGACATCTTGTGAATGTGGGGAATGCCAGGCCTACACCGTGGTTCGGATTCCACGTTAAACTGTAGGTCCTTCATTTCATCTCACAATCACCCTACCATTACACATTAGCGTAAGTGCGTATAACCCGAACGGGTAGTAAGACGCGGTGCTAATAATAATAATAATAAATCAACAGTTTCTGAGATATAAGCAAATGTATATTTTTAATGAGGTACTCCAAAGGGTGAGTTGATTGTTATGCTATTTGGTGGAATGTGAGGCTCTATTTTCCCATCATGTTTTGCGACCATGTCTTTTCTTTTAACAAATCCCAAAGAGGTTTAAGTAAATGTCTCCATTTTTAGAAGGCGAGAGCTAACATCTGTGGAGTGCACCATATTACTTTATATCAAACTACACCTCATATTACTTGTTCCTAATTATTCAAGCTTAGTTCACCTGTTACTGACAGACTTCTATACAAGTTTACCTATGGCTGTAATACCTTTCTCTCATTTGACATCAACACTGAGATTAATGTGATTTTCAATTGGCTCCAGATGAATTCTGGCACATTTAGTAAAAATTTCCCTCTTCCCCCAGTCACTTATAAGAGTACAAAGTTCTATTTTTATTTTCAGGGAAAGCTTGACTACCTCAAACAATGGGGAAAATTGGACTCCTTGTCATAACAAATCCTATCAAAATTAGTCGAATTTTGCCAAATGCTTTACAACATGTTCATAAGACATTATATGTTCAATGTTTACCGGGAAATGTGTTGGTACCCCTTGCTTCTGGGGAAGAACACATGTTCTTGAGAGGTTCATATTGTTCAAGTATCATCAATAAAATCTACAGTCAATCAATTGGGACACCACAAGATGTCCGTGTTTTGCTGGCACCTTTCAAAAATCCACACACTAAAATAAAAACGTCCAAAGAAATTGAAGTGATTGTATTTGATCAAGCTTTTAACAAAGACGACGTTGACTCTTTCATCAGGTCTTGCCTTTCAAACGTCATCACGAACTGCAACGTTATGACCTTGAGTACAGATACTCGCACTCTAGATGAACAGATTGAAAATGAAAACTCAAGTACAAAAGTAACCGTTGACTCGGTGGCTTCTGATGTTTTGCCCAAAACACAAGATTTTAAAAGTTATAACGATGTTGTTTTGGGCGGGACATTTGACCGACTCCACGAGGGGCACAAGATATTCCTCAGTGAGGCTGTTCTAAGATGTAACAAGAGACTTACTGTCGGGGTAACGAGCGAAGAAATGTTGAAATCAAAAGTTCTCTGGGAGTTGATTCAGCCCTGCAATGAAAGAGTGGCTCTAGTGAAGGATTTCTTACAAGATATTGATCCACAACTGGATTATAATGTGGTCCCCATCACTGATCCGTTTGGACCAACAAAAGAAGATCCTAATATGGAGGTGAGTTAAATTACAACTATTGTTATAATATAATGTTTGTGTTTGTTTGGTCACAAGTTCTAGTTTTGTAAATTAAATTATGGTTTTTATATTATGTACATTGAAATTACACAAAGACATAGAATTCAAAGATCCTGGGTTTGATTCTCATGTTTAGCTGTCATTTTTTATTATAAAAAATATTAAAAAAACCTAAGTTTATAATTTAATCAAGCAACACAGACTTTTAAATGAACTGTTTGTGCAATTTAGACTGAATAAATTAACTTATTAGAATTTGTTTTAATGTGAAAAAAAGTTGTTTTTTTCATTCTCCTTGTAAATATGTTTATTCATTTTACAAGTAATTCAAATCAACGTCACTTTTCAAAGTTACAAAACATACTTGTGAGCAAGGTCGTAGCCAGCCAATAATGTCGGGGGGGGNGGGGGTTGGTGGGCACAACCCTTAATTGTCGAAAGCTAGAAAAAATTATAAATGATAAACCATTCTAGAAACTTCAGAAGTGGTTTTTTTTATGGCAACATAACACCCTAACTGGTTTGATCAACACCAGATATTATTCTAGAAAAACAGGCAAAAACTAAAAATCATAAATTTACTAGAAAGTTTAACGCATAAACTTACATAAAAACAAGATTGGCGATCTGGTGATAATGTTAAAAATACATTGCTCTGCTTCCCATGTTCACTTTTTGGTGGAGGCTTATATTGAATAAATTTGGGCAGGACCAATTTAAATAATTAAAGTGAGCAGATTAAGAATCATGGAACATCTTTGCACTTTTCCATTTACTTGCTTTATTTTAGGGTGGGTGGTTATTGTACTATCACTATAGCAAAGTGTATTATAATTTGTACTAATGTAAATGTTAGCCAAAGTAAAATTACATTTAGATACGGGCCCGTGTAAAAAATGCCAATGCCATAGTCAGATTTGTGCACCACCTAATTTCTTAGCCACTGCATTATTTGTGTTTTTCAATAACACAAAACTATAAATAACATTTTTGTTTATTCTAAAGTAAATATGAAAATACTTTGTTATTTTTTAAATTTTCATTATTTCAAAGAAAAAAGAATATCGCCAATATAAAAAATTTGATATTGCAATGTAAAAATATATGCTGGGACCGGCCGAGGACAATAGCTTTGGACACATTTTAACTATTATACATTGTCACAACCACTGAGAAATATTTAAATGTTTATTCTGAGTTACATAACACTTAAAAACATTGGAAATAATACGTATAAAGGCCTATTTTGAGTTCCATTTCCATGTTATACAGTTTCTGTTTAATCCAGGGGACTTAACATGTTTTTAAGCCCTAAAGTCACAACATTTCTGTTTAATTAAGGTCCCATTTAAGGCAGGTTTAACTTTATTTTCAAATAATTAAAAACGTTAACTTTTCATAACTTTTTGTAAGTCACC
The DNA here is from genome assembly GCA_901482245.1 of Timema douglasi. Taxonomy (NCBI): domain Eukaryota; kingdom Metazoa; phylum Arthropoda; class Insecta; order Phasmatodea; family Timematidae; genus Timema; species Timema douglasi. The sequence continues at coordinate 17,413 of CABEEJ010008686.1, forward strand.
AAAACCTGCCCCGCAACCCAATGTTTGGGAACCACTATGATATAAGGTACTGAAGAACACTCTCGGTTAGAAAATAACTGGGAAACAAAGGAAGAATTGACATTTTGATTCTCTAGAATACATAGACTTGCCAATAATAACGGACAGCCTGTACCGACACAACTTCCCTATACCTTCTAATACAAGTGAAAGATTTGAACCACATACAAATGATCCCTCTTCCTAAAAACTTGGGACAAAGGATGTTGAATTCTTATTTTTTAACAATTATTTTTGGTATATCTTCCACAATAATTGTATTTATGATGGTTACATTCATTAAAGTTAGTTTACCCACAATGATAGCATGTGAACATGTGTGCATACATGCAACATGCTATATTGTCCTGACCATGGACCAGGGGCACATAACCCCCCTTTCCCCCAATATAATTACAAGTTCAACAAAATGTTTGTTGCGAGCAGATGATCGTGGTGAGCACGGAAACACACAAGGGGGGTCTGAAAGTGAACCAGCTCCGCCAAGAGCGCAACTTGTCCACTCTGGACATTCATTTGGTCGAGTTGCTCGAGTCCGAGTCCCTCGGAGAGGAAGAGGAAACAAAGATAAGCTCCAGCAACAAACGACTGAGGTTACTGGGCACACGTTTGAAACCTCCGCAGGTAAGCTATTCCTGTGTCTAAGGTGTCTGTCTCACAATAGGTAGACTTGTTAATGATGGGGAGGTTTAGGTTTGAATCTTGGCCATGTACACTGGAGGCTTCATCGGTTTATGCTAATTTAGCTGCACTTGTTCAAAAATACCTAGCCCAAGCTTTTCATGACTGTGGTACTAATGTGCATGTGCATACACATGTGCATGTCTGTAAAACCAACAAAGCTTTACAGTGGGACTGTGTCCACTTTGATCACTCTTCAAGTGTGTCCTTCATTTGACACACTTTGAACAATACTCACATTCTATAGTTTGATCAGTCCGAGCTAGAGACACTGTGGAGTGACCTTGCTATTTTCCTTAGAATACTACCTTGTTGAACAGTTTACACTGAGCAATACTAGCTATAGTTATACAGATGCTGACACATCTTCCCTCTGTCTAGGCGCGTCCCAACTTACCCTCCAAGCCCTACGTAATAGGGCTGACGGGAGGTACGGCCAGCGGCAAGACGACCATCTCCCAACGAATGGGAGAGCTGGGCGCAGGCGAGGTGAATTGTGATAGCTTGGCTCATGGTCTGTACGAGAGGAAGGACCAGTATTGTTACATTCGACTGGTTGAACATTTTGGCAAGGGGATCCTGGATTCTGATGGACACATCGACAGGACGGCCTTGGGGGCTATTGTGTTCAATGATGAGGTATATACCCCTCCTAGTCTCAAGTTACAGAGCATACAGCAAATATAATATTTCAACATGTGGGTCTGTAATTGTTTATCGTGAATATAACTTAAAGCTTTACATTTTTCAGCAGAAGAGTTCCATTCCCACAAACTTTTGTTAGATTTTTTTAATTTATTTTTTATCCTCAAAAGGCAATGTCTACTATCATAATATTATATTTTAAAAATTGCATTAAAATATATTCCTTTATTCTGATTTTTAGAATCTAGCGATTTTCTTATAAAACTCAAATTTCCATATTTGCTCTGATTTGAAAATTAGTCTTTGAGTAGTAAATGAACTAATCCAAACTCTTTTACATAGTCAATTCCTTCATTTATTTATTTTGGCAAAAGGCTATGGCCGGTTTTTGGAATGTTTTGATTATAATGTCATTAATATGAAAACTACTTATATACTCTCCATTCACGGTAGGAACTACTCTCTGTAAGGTCTTTTTTCCTACCAATATCCTGATAGGGAACAGGACCTTTCAGAAAACAATTCCTACGTTGAACGGACTTTAGTTGCATAATAAAGAGACTGCCAAGGCTGTGGGTGCAGGTCAAGTAACTAAATACCACATACTCATATAGACTGACTATTACCCCTATTATACGTGCCTAAGATTAAAACTCAGGTGTCACCCATGCAAGTTCCAAATAATAAATTAACACGAGCAAAGGTCAGTATTTTGACAGTTTTTATCTTTTTTTTTGCCAAATACATTAAAATATTTATTCGATGTACACATTCAGTTTAATTTTCTTTACGTGTTAATATCAACAATTGTTGAATATTAGTCCTGGGCAGTGAAATTCAAACATAAACATTTTAAATACATACAAACAGTCCTGGTCTAGCTCTGCGATGCTCGAGAAAGATATTCAAGAATTGTTGATATCACTATATATATCTCAATTAAACTAGACCTATCTACTGAAGAAATATTTAATTTATTTTGGTCAAAAAAATGTTTTTTTGTATATAAAGTGTAAACATATGGACCTTAATAAGTGTGCCATTCCACCTGAGCTTAAACAAAGTGGTTTAAAATGGATATATAAAAAACAATATATTGTTGATTGTATTGCTTAGAGTGAACGCCACGCCCTAAACAATATTGTGTGGCCAGCCTTGCTGGAGAGAACTAAGGAACTCGTCCAGGAACTGTATGAGAGTGGTCACCAAGTGGTGGTGGTCGATGCGGCCATCTTGCTCCTGGCAGGCTGGCAGCAGAATTTCCACGAGGTGTGGGCGTGCATTATTCCTCCTCAAGAGGTGAGTCTCACCAAACTAAACACATTATCTATAAAGATTATACATTCACTTGCGTGGTAAATTAATTCCGCGGGGTCTGGTTGGTCTATATTTGTATTGGGCAAAATAAGAACTCTAAAACAAATTCCAATTAAAATAAATATTTAAAAAAATACGAAACAAGCTATTTTCTGAATTAGCCACAGGAATTTGAGGTATTCCTGGATCAAAAATTCCATTTATCCGTCTCTTATTAATACACCCCAATGTTGGTACCATCAAGTTTGACACTCTTGACACCATGCCCGTCAAATTTACTGTGTTCTGAATTTAAATTAGCATGAAATCTTTGTCCATGTTTTGTACATGTTTGGTTGGTGCTATACATTCCTTAGACTGTTAGTTCCGAGTTGTGGTCATAGATGGCATTTCACTGCACATCTGAGTGAAGGTTTTATTACTAGAACAACCCTGGATCTCACCCTCCAAGTAGCTCAAGTGCAGGAATAGCATGCACTTCTGTAGCATAACTCACAATGATTAGTTCTTTCAGCTGACCTGACTCTCCCAACTCTGGCTGGTAGCCGAACACTGTATCTACCTACATTGTCACATATAGCTTCATTAGGGTCCTCCCAGAAGCGTCACAAAACACTGTCAAGCGATGGTTCCGTAGCAACATAGAAAGATGAGACACTAGAAGTAATAAATGGTGGAGGTCCTTCTCGACCAATTATGATCCAGCCAAAGATATCGGGGTACACATCGGCACCTAGGAGAATGTCGATTGTCCCTGGAACGTGAAAATGAGAGTCGGCAAGCTGAAGATGAGCAAACTGCTGGACCATATCTTTAGAAAGCATGGTTGATGTCATTAGAATGATGTCCTCGGTGATCAACTAGGGACCATCAACACCACACGGTTTCACCTCGCATATCCCACCCCCCTTATTGGTTAGCACAGTTGGCAGAGAGAGCATGTGAGCACATTAGTCAGTAACAAATGATTGTGACGCACAATTTATCAACACTCTAACCTTCTGATAATCACCATGCCCATCCTTAACCTGCTTTAGAGTGGAACCCAACAGGAGTAGCAGTGAGTGAGTTTGTGTGCTCATCTGGTGTCGCCGTGCCTTCATGGCCTGGCACCGCGCATATATCTACTGTCTCTATGGGTGTGATCAATGTTAGTAGCGCTTCGACTATTCGACCCTATGTGCGACAATGTGTGATGATTTTGATTGAAATGTGGGCAGTTGTATTTTAGTCAATTATCATTTCCTAACGTGGATGGAGGTTCAGTAGTCTGTGCATAAATCTCTTTAACCTTTTAGTAGGTCTTGCTAAAGTATTCATTCAGCTTGTCACGTAATTCATCATCAAAGTCCCTTTTAGCTTTTCTTGCCGCGACTCCTAATTCAATTTGCGCTTCTTCAAAATCCCTCCTTAAATGTTCCAGATCTGGAGAATAGGCCTTAGATAGCTCTAGTTTGGTAATGCCATTTTGAACTTGTTCTGACAGCTTGTAAAGTCTATTAACTTGGCCATTTATCAGCTTCAACCTAGCTTCGAACTGTGCATAGGTCATGATGATAGAAACTTAACAAAACATTAATGTAAACAAACATTCAAAACACGGCCATCAATTACATCTCGACTTTCGAACAATATCGAACTGACGACACCACTCGACCACTGTATGACTATTGATTACAAACGATGCACAATCGATATGCTTAGTGACTGATCAGTAACTCTCGAACAATAGCGAACTGATGATGTCACTAATTCAACTGTCCCATCATGGCCGAAATACGACGCAAACAAACGATACAAGAATTAAACCAACCAAACAAAAATGTTTCCCTATCCACCCTAGCACAAAGAAAAACATATTTTTGGTCCAGATGGACTAAAATCTGTAGCGTAATTCACAATGAATGGGAGTGGGCAGAGGCAACTCACCTTCACTGTATTTGTCTGATTGGTCGTGTCTTGGGTCAGTCCTCTTCATCAACACACACAATATAACAGCCTGGACTCCCTTCTGGCTCTAACGAGTCTCACTGCATGCCCTACTGACTAAAACTGTGCCGGTGACACTTGCCGGAAAAACTTAATATACCAACAGCTTCTGTTTCTCATGTTTGTACTGTGTAAACAATTGCAAGGAGAAAAAGTTTATCTGATAATGAAATAGTGAATTTGGCTGTTGATATAGACCAGGGCTTCTCAACCTATTTTAATCTGCGACCCCTTTGGACCAAACACATTTTTTCATGAGCCTTCACTCAGTCATAAACGCAATTGGTAGTAACACTATATATAGTAGATTTACCGGTTTGTGCGCCTACTTTTTTCTGTGAACCCTGTTTTACGTAAACCCTGTTTGATGGAACCCTGTTTTACATAAACCCTGTTTGATGGAACCCTGTTTTACGTAAACCCTG
>CABEEJ010008687.1:0-22505 GCA_901482245.1 Timema douglasi
TATTTATAGCACAGGAATAACGGTACCTCAAATGACCTGAAATGAGGTCAAAGGTCAAGTTGGAGCCATAATACCCCCCCACTACTAAGCTTTAATCTTTAACTTAAGATAAGAAGTTGAATAGTTTTATTTTCCCTCTTTCTTATATACATGATAAAGGGTGTTTGCAGGTGAAGGGTGAAAGGAAGTATAAGCTGATACAGAATAGAGAAGTATTTCCAGAAAACGACACGGACCATTGTATTTTAAGACCTGTGACCTGACAGCGATTAATAATTTCTCGCTGACCGAGGCGACCGTCTAAGGTTTAAGCTTCCGAGCCCTCCTCCTACCCTACCTCTATTACCTTCCTGTTCTTAGTGGCTATATATATGTATATTACGTAACGCAATTTTAGGCGTCTTTTGAACCCCTCTCCACCCTATCACGTTCCTTAATGCTTTGGCAACCCCTCTTGCCCCGCTAAAGTTACTTAACGCTTCCAGTTTCAACTTTAAAAAAGTACCTTTTCCTCGTCATTTTCGAGTGGGCTGGTTTTTTTTAGTAGACTAGTTATTTTCACGTCGGATCTTATAATTTTAAAATAAATAGGATTTTTAATAAAGGATGAAATTTCTAGTCAAACAGTTTTATTAGTACTTACAAAAAACATTATTTTAAAAGTGTGAAAAAGTTTAGTCTTATTACATGACTAGATAATTTTTTAAACATCTTCCAACAAAATTGGTTGCGACCATTCATTTTCATTTGTGATTAGAGGTGTTCCCTGTTGAATGGTTTCATGAGTCAAGTCAGTTGCTTCCTACATCTCATCTTGTTCTTTGGGAAGTCACTGTACATCCTTCTCTTCAGATATATTATGATTGATCACAACTTTGGAATTGAATATGAAAAATAGTTTAGTACTCCAGCAAATAAATTAACTACTAATTAAAAACTTAATGAAACACTTTTTAGTAACCTACCTATTTCATTGAATTGAATTTGGTAAAATTCAAACAATTTTATTTTATTGTTTGTTTTATAAACTAAAAATTCGTTACGTTACAATAGCCTCCCCCTCCCCCCACCCCCCACTGTCATATCAAATAATGCTGCGATGGACCCCTCTCTTCTCTTGAATGGCCCCTTATAACCTCGGGACCTTCTACATTTTTTTTTTCAAATAATAAAATCGTAATGACGTGGCCCCGAACTGAGTATATCTCTGTTGAACTTGGAGGTTTATCTGTGGAGCTCTTAAGTTCGGCCTTCATAACAAGATTCCAGTTAGAGTCAGGACAGTAACAGCTTTCAGTTCAGTCAGTTTGCACCTGTCGACATCATCATGGGGAGAGCCGACGAAATCTCACAAACATCAACTCTCGTGTTTTTTGTAAATGGGAAAAAGGTAAGAACAAACATTAATGTTCTATTTATTGGAGAAAAAAATATGTTGGGTGGCTGAGGGGTAGGAAGAGTTTTTTTTAAACTTTTCTGATATTTAATAGTGTGTGTTTTATTTCAGAAGTTCAGAACTTAACGGATTATATCGCACATACCTCGGAATAAGAAACTTGATAACAGATAAAGAGATAACAGATCTTGAATATCAAATAAAAGTGATAATTTAAGTTACCTTCCTAAAACCATCGTAAAATAGCATAAAATAAATTGATAACATAAATATTTGTAGATTAACAAATTAAATAGCTCTATATTTTTCAAAAAATTGTTTGAACAGGCTCTTAATGCAATAACTGATGAATTTATTAAATGATAACTATATCTAACTTATTCTTAAATAAGACTTCTATAAAATTTACCCGGCCTATTGTGTAAATAATTTATTTCATTAATAAACTTTAGCTGATTATGTCCATTGACAGTTCTTTTACACACATCATATTTTGTTTATATTTTTGGTTCATAGATTAGGGGAAAATTAGGTATAGTGGTATTTATTTATTAAAAATGAAATTGATGCAAAGAAAGAATTCTACAAAAGTCGTCTTACTAAACAAAATATCACAGAAAATCTTTGTTATATTTAATTACTTTTATGCTTTATGTTCTAACCTATAGTAAACTATTAAAATTAGACCATGGATTAGATTGGAATCACGATTAGGTAATGATGTAGGATTAGAACAAACATTCTAAATGTTCAACTTATTTGGTTTTTTTAAAATAATATTCATTGGAGTAAGGAGGTATTTGATATATATCTATAGTAATAAAAAGAAGTGTTTGTCTGTGTGTTTGTGTGCGACGCCCAGCCAAATCTACGGCACGAAGAGATTTGAAATTTTTAACATGGGTGGACGGAAGGGGGGGTCCTAATACACCTCAAAGCTGTATTTTAAAATTTTTAATTGGGTTATTTTTAACAAATTTTTCAATTGGTCACGGGCAACGCCGTGCGGGATTGCTAGTTACAAATATAAGGAAAGAAACTTAAAGTTGTATTTGGAAGTAACTTGATATTTAGCAAACAACTTTACTTCAAATTATTAGTTGATATAAGGTAAAATCAACTCATTTAACCTTATATCAACTAATACTTTGACGTAAAGTTGTTTACTAAATATCAACTTATTTCCAAAATTAATGTTAGGTTTCGTTCTTTATATTTGTAACTATTTGAGAGTTCTGGTTTTAGAAGTTTATCTAGAGCTTTTTTTTTTGTAAGGTGTGGCCGAAGGGAGCGCAAGTATGTTTACAGTTTTTACGAATTGAAATTTTTTAGCCAAAATAAATCAAATATATCTCCAGTAGCAACATAGAGCTCAGTTTTCTGCACATGCTAATATCAACAGATCTTGAATATCTGGCAAGGTTGACCTGGAATTTTTTCAAAACTTTTTCTCTTTATTTAAAAAGTTTTGACAAAATTCCAGGACACTCTTGACATATATTCAAGATCTGTTGATATTATCATGTGCAGAAAACTAAACTCTATGTTGCTACTGGAGAAATATGTTATTTATTTTGGCAAAAAATATATATAATTCTATAAAAACTGTACAAATACTTGCGCTCCCTTCTGCCGCAACTTAATTCTTACACTCTTTTCTAGTCTAGCATCGTTAGGGATTAATTCCAGAAAAAGAAAAATGTGAGCAAAAAAAATGGCCAATTGAACGGAGTCATATGATGTTACTACATACAAACTACTACTCGTGCCCGTGTTTGTAGTAGTTTGTAGCCATCTGAAATCATTCGACATGAAATTGGATATTTTTGTCGGTTGACACACCCACACACGACCCAATATTGGGCCTGATCTGACCAAATCGTGTCATCTGTAAGGCCCTTTCCAGTCAGAATATAAATGAACAAATTTGTGTTTACACACTCGGTTGGTTATGTAACCGACTTGCTCTGAACATCCACAAGGTCACAAACCAGACCACGCGTGGTTTCTCTGTCTACAGTAGCCCCATGGCTTCTTTGGTGCTGACTGACAGCTCACAGATGACTCCCGACAGTCAACATTTAGATATATGTGAGCTATGATATATGATAGCTGTGAGCTGTCAGTCAACACCAAAAAAGCCATGGGGCTACTGTAGCTAAATGCACATAAAGTCGGTATTTTTATACTGTCATATTTCATTTATAAAAGAAAAATATTTATCTAAATAAAATATATTATAAAAAAGTGGTTTTAAGGATTAAGAAGGAAGTGGGAGTGTCTTCATTTGCATAGAGGGAGATTAGAAAACCATTTTGGAAAAAACTCGATACACCTGACCTAGATTTGAACCCCGATCTCCTGGTTATTGGCCGTCTATTCTACCGCAAGAGTAGTGCCTTAGACCATGCGGCCATTGAAGCAGGTGATAAAAAAAACTGGACGCAGCCTTTTGATAAAATGTGTGTTATTATATTACATCACATTTTCTTCAAAGTTTGTACAATATTTTATTATGTGATTACATAAATGTACGCGAATAATGTCAAAAATATTTACGAATGGATCATGAAATTAAAAAAAAAAAAAAATTGTTANTGTTACGAAAGCCACTCTAGTATTTAGTTTAAAAAAACACTTATACTATAATCTATATGGAGAGTTTGTGTGTCCATATTGAACAATTACATTTTGAGCTGCTTCGCATGATTAGATTAAACTTTCAGATTTCACAATTTTTTTAAAAAATAGTTAAAATCCTAAAGCAGGGGTCAGCAACCTACGGCACACGTGATAAGAGTGGCACACTGAACGATTTTCAATGAGACGACGAGTGATTTGATTAAAAATAATATAAAATCTTTATTTTTAATTAAAACTATTGATGTTTTGTTTCAAAAAATTTTAAAATAAAATCTTCATAACTTAAATTTAGTAAAACACATTATTATAACTTGTGTAGGCCTATTCATTCTGATTTAGGCCTATATTAAAATATCGAATACTCAAGAAACAATTGTTACTCAGGTGACCTGGCGGTTTAGGGGTAAGGTGTCGGACTTATGTGCTGGGGGTCCGGGGTTCAATCTTCGGTCCCGGCACAGATTTATCATATTGCCAAACCCTTCCTTCATCTCTGACAAGACGTGTATTATTAATCACATCTTGTGAATGTGTGGAATGTCAGGCCTCCCCCGTGGTTCGGATCCCACGTTAAACGGTAGGTCCTCCATTTTCATCTCGCAATCATCCTACCACTACACATTAGTGTAAGTGCGTATATCCCGAATGGGTAGTAAGACGCGGTGCTAATAATAGTAATAGATGTTAATGTATTCGATTTAGAAACATGTTACATTCACATTTTACAAGATCACCTTAGATTTGTTTTATTAGTTGTACTAAATATTTAGTTAGAAATATAAACGATTTGGGCGGGCTTAGGTCGGTTGGTACGCTGAGCGACTTTGCAATATTATTTCGGCACAACACTACTTAAAGATTGCCGACTCCTGCCTTAGAGACTGCTCTATCAGGTAAATCCCTTGTAAAAGATTTGTAAAATATATTATTCTGTAAAAGATCCTTGAGTGATCGTCAAAATTATCTTAACAAATAACTTTTTATCAAATAAATATAACCTTTCCATCCTAAACACTTTTCAATAAGGAATTTACTACATGTTATTGATCCTATTTTTGAAAGTAAAAACATAACCACCCTACTTATTCATTTAGCCCAATCTTCACAAAAAAATTATTTTTGAAAACTCAAAACATATTTTTTGTCGACATTTTTCTATTTATTATCAGTGTTATTTTATAGATATCGATACTATCTATCAGATGCAGATAACATGAGCTGACGTGTTACGTGTACGTGAAACTAGATCTAGTTACTTTTCTAGCTGTTAAATAAGGTTCTTTGTATGAAAATTTGACTGTATATGACACTGGAGCTCAGTTGGGAACAGGTATTCCATTGATCTTGGGCGTTCCGCTTCGACCTACAACTACATCGGGTTAATGTGCTAACATTAAATGGGGGAAGATGGTGGTGATGTAACGACTATATTAGCTTAAGGAGGCCATTGGCAGCGATGTTTCAAACATTTGAAGTGTTGCCTTTGAAATGGGGCGTGCAGTAAGTAAGCATGTGACCTTTGAATGAATGAGTCAAGGTAATTGATAATTGTCCGGCTGCAGAGAATGTAAACAACAATATCAGTCAGTCCCCCGCGTCGACCACAGTTAAGGCTGATACACACAGAATGCTAAGCTAAGCTATGCTTTGCTAAGACTTTGTCAGTTTGGTTTCACACTCATTGCTAAGCTAAGCTAAGCAATCGTTCCTCTTTTCATTCCAGAATTCAGTGTTGTTTCTTTCTGGTCTGCTCCAGTGAAGTTTAGTTATGATGGCGTTCTCCAAAATGTCTTGTTTAAGTTCAGGTGATAGTACTGAGGAAGAAAAGATACTGCTGTTAGCAGCTGTTCTGATTTATGAAGACAATTTAGGAGGTGGAGGTATGACTTGTCCAATTAACGCTTCCACTTAAACATAAAAATATTTATTAACTGTAATCCATGAATAGAATATCACTTAAATACACGTAAAACAAACTGAAAACAACTTCAACACCTTTTTAGTTATTTTCACCAAACTAGCCCTGCGTCAGTTCAACACGGAGCCCAAGTTGTGGTATGCGCTTGCGCAACGTAAGATGGCTCAAGATGGGAGATGGAAAAATTGTCCGGCCAGCGATTGGAAAGAAAAAAAAACATAGCGCGGCGTAGCAAGGCATAGCTTAGCGGAGCTTTTCTTTCTGTGTGAACCAACACATTTAAATACATGGCCCGCTATTTTTCTAAAGAGTTAGTAGAGTAAATCTTAGTTTATCTTAGCGTTCTGTGTGAATCGACCACCATCTAGCGGAGCGTCACTGATATACCAGAGTTATTGAAGTCTCATAGCAACTTACCAATTATGGGATCCTTACGCCAATTAAGTTATTATAGCACCATCTTAAACCCATTTCATTTTGTCACGCTCATTCATAACTCCAATTTGGGATTTTTTTTTCTGCTCACTAAACGATACATTAGACGTTGTTTAGTTTTAGTGTATCCCCGAGGCGCAACTTGTAAAGCTGCTAATAGCCTAGTAACAGAGTTGGAAAGTATGAGACAAATTGGTCGATAGTTCAAAAACTTTCCAAATAATATCCCTACGGCTTTGAAAAATATATAGTGTTCAATATTTCCCAAATTGATAATACTATAATGTAAACGCAAGCTCATTCCAGTGGCTATGTGGTTGGGGTGTTTAACCATTAATCTTTAGAGAGCCTCGGTTCGATTCTAGGTTGGGTTTATGACGGTATTGATTATTTGTCCACATAGTTGTCCTTTCAAGAAAAATCCCCCGGTACCAGCAAGGAATTGAACCCGGGACCTCACTGTCAGCAGCTTGGAGCTCTGATCTCTATACCACGAAGCCGGTTATAGGCCTAGTATTAATTATAACTGAATCACATCGTCGAGGCGTCAAATATTGACATTTCTGACGAAAGATTGTTAATATGATAAATCATATGTTAATTTTTCTTGTAAACATATGTAAAGAGAGTAAACAACCATTTGATCAAAAGCTATGACTACTTTACCGTATTTTTAATAATGTTCATGTTTATTTGGTAAGGCGTAGTAAATGAAGTCATATATCTTCTTTGTTATTAATTTTTTATTCCCTTCTCCTTAATTTATATAAGTTTTAGTCTTCTATGGCGACGAAGTGATGTTACACCATCTTCAGGTCTGAGAAAAACCAATGAAATATTGTAAATTATTGTATATACATATGCTAACAAAATTTTAAATTTTAAAAGTTAAACATTAGAAATGAAAAGAGTTAAGATAAATTTGAATATGATAAGAGGAAATATTAAATAAATGATCACTTGAATTAACAAGCTTATAAATACCTAATTTGTAATAAAGATGATTTATTTAATCCTTACTATCGGAAAGTTTGTGAATAAGTTGAGGTTTTATAATGGGAAAATCTTTTTGTGAGATGATTAACTACAAGTATAAAATTACTAATATGAAGAAATAAAATTAAACAATTGATATATTATATAATGTTACTAACGTGACATACAGTGTAATTTATATGATGATTAAATATAGATAGATTAAATTATTAATCATATAAATTACACTATGTGCCACATTAGTAACACTATCTAATGCACTTTCCCCATTACTCTTTAATCTTGCCTTAGAGTATGCTACTAGGGTAATGCACGAGAGTGGGGAGGGGTTGATATTGAAGGGTACATTGCAGCTATTAGGGCACGCGGATGATTTAGCTTTGTTAAGGAAGCTGTGGAAAGAAATGTAGACATTTTATTAGAGGCTAGTAAGGAAATAGGTTTAGAAGTGAACGCTGAAAAGATTAAATATATGAAAACACAGACCGGGGTCGATAATTTATATATTACAGCATTCAGCATATCATTTGATAGGGTTAATGAATTCAAATATTTAGGAACAATTTTAACTAGCGATAACAATATTAGATTGGAAATTAGGAAAATAGTCAGTCGGGAAATGATTGTTAAATACTCGATAAGTAAGTTGTTGGCGTCTCGTCTGCTGTCAAGAAATGTAAAACTCAGAATACACAAAGCCATAACTTTACCACCCCCAGTTCATCCGACCGAGATTCGAACCTCGATTTCCCCGTCCTCGGTAGGCTAGCTCAACACGAAACAAGAGCGTTAGCTAACTACGCCACCAAGGCTTTGGGTGTAAAACATGGCCTCTTACCTTAAATGATGAAAATAAATTTGGGATGTTCGAAAACAGGGTGCTTAGGAAGATATTTGGTCCAAAGATGGATGAAGATAGTGGGAGAGTAGAGGAGGCTACATAATGATGATATGCATACCCTGTACTCATCACCAGACATTGTTGCGGTAGGCAGGTCATGCAGCGTGAATGGGAGTTTCTAGAACCGCGTTCAAGGTATTGAATGGTAAACCCAGTTGGAAAAGACCATTGGGAAGAACCAGACGTAGATGGGAGGATAACATTTTAATAGACCTGAGAGAGAGAGAGAGAGATAGAGAGAGAGAGAGGGTGTAACGAGATAGACTGGATAGAATTAGCTCAAGATATGGATAGGTGGCGTACTTTTTTAAGTGCGGTAATGGACTTTCGAGTTCCTAGTGTCATAGAGTAAGTAAGTAATCTAATCTATCAATTGTTTAATTTTATCTCTTCATATTGGTAACTTTATACTTATTGTTGATCATCCCACAAAAATATGTTTCTATATAACACCACAACAATTCACAAACTTTCCGATAGTATAGATTAAATAAATCATCTTTATTACAAATAAGACTTGAAGATGGTGTAACGTCACCGATACATACCATCGTCATAGAAGACTTAAACTTATATAAAATAAGGAGAATGGAATAAAAAATAATAACAAAGAAGATATAGCCTTATCACTTTACAGTAGTAATCTCGGTATTTTACCAAGTGAGTTGGTGATTCGTGATGTTTACTTGACATTTTGTTTGTTTGTAAAACTAAAATACAATGAATGACTTTAGCCCCTCATAATCTAATATTCCGGTTTCAACATCGTATTTTATCGTGGAATCTTTGAACTTAGGGCACGCGTATAGTTGATTCACGGTAAGTTTGGATTATTTTTTTTAGCAGTTAACAAAATTACTTTAAAACTGTTCCGTATTAAACTACCTCGTAAAATTGGTTACTTTTAAATGTGAAGTAGATTTATTATTATTATTTGAGTTAGTTGAGTTATTTAACGTGTGCTTTATGAACCGACTGATTATATCAGTACGTGACTTACAAGCTAGAACAGACACAACACCCAGTTCCTTTGGTCATTATTTCATCACTGTGAGAGGGGAAACATCAAATTTACCAAAAATAAAGTTTTCAGCCATACCGGGAATCTAACCCGAGATCTTTAGAGCTCAATAGGTATACCCTGATTTTGGTTGGAAGAACAGTAGAGAAAATTCAAATATATTTCCTTAAGGCCAACATTGAAATAATTTTACTATATTATTTGTGTTATTTTATAGGTATTGATAATATATATCAAATGAAACAGCTGTATATAACATGACTTGATGTATGAATATAGTAAACTGGTTTTAGTAACTTTAGTAACTAACTTCTACTGTTCTTTCTACCAAAATCATACTATAGACATGCTACCGATTGAATTAAGTTATCAGACTGAAGTCTATTTACATTTATTTCAAAGAGACAAAACTTGTTTGTCAATCACACGATATATTTTATTTTTTGAGCCGTGACTTACTACCCATCCGGGCCATCCACAAGCAACTACACTAACGGGAAAAAGACGAGTAGGCTATAATTGAGAGGCATTGTACACGCATTTGCATGTATGGAGAGTGAGAAACTATTTAGGAAACAACACTATCATTAAACCTAGCTAGTATTCGAACCCTGAACTTCCCATCACCTACAAACAAGACTAAATTAAATTTATTACATATTATTATTAATAATGTGGAATCTTGTTCCTTAATTGACTGATTTTTCTAGCTCACGACACACAAATTAACTTTTTTTCTAGAAAAATCACAACATCCGGTGCCTCAACTGTTTATTTATCACTGTGAAAGAGTAACCTTTAATTTAATCGGTGCAGGGAGTCGAACCCACGCGCTCAGTTCAGAAAGAAGACGTGCTACCAACTTAACTAAGGTGTCGGATATGGATGAATATATAGCTGTTCTTATTTCATGGCTATCATAAGAAAAATCTTAAATATCCTCGGATGAACAATGGTCATCCCTCACCCCCCACNCTCTTTTAACCCACGGATCCCTTTAAATCTTGGTTAGTTAGAATCCTGGTGGGGTTGAAGTTCGTCCTAACGTGGTTTGAGGTGTGGAAGACTTGTCTTTCCTTCGTTACGGGCGTGGTCCCAATACCTAACAACTCAATGTCGCAGAGTGGAGTACCTGCGATACGTTCTCCCACACTCGGTCCTTGTTTGACCACACACTCTGCTCTACACGTCGCACATTCAACCGTTCTCACTAGACTTTTAGGTAACTTGAACACGCATGCTAAAAAAACAAACAAAAAAACAGCCATAGTGAAAAGGTTGCAAGGCAACAAATAAAAATGGTCAGACCACCAGGGATCTTTAATTGACCTACACTCAAAAAGCCCAACCCAAGTATCCAGACCTAGTTGTCTGAACAAATAGTAAAAGGTGACCTGGTCGTCTAGGGGTAAGGTGTCGGACTTATGTTCTGGGGGTCCGGGGTTCAATCCTCGGTCCCGGCACAGATTTATCTGATTGCCAAACCCTTCCTTCACCTCTGACAAGACGTGTATTAATCACAGCTTGGGAATGTGTGGAATACCAGGCCTACACCGTGGTTCGAATCCCACGTTAAACTGTAGGTCCTCCATTTCATCTCATAATCACTCTACCATTACACATTAGCGTAAGTGCGTATAACCCGAACGGGTAGTAAGACGCGGTGATAATAATAATAAATGGTAAAACAGATAATTCAGAAATAAACATTTAGGGAGAAAGGGGTTTGCTAAAATTGAATGCATACGAATAAAATGAAATCAATAATGGCCTGAAGGCCTATTTATTTTCAAAGAATAAGATAAGTCTCATAAGAAATTACAATACAATATCAAGAGTTTGGATACCATGCGACATAGTAATATAAGTTTTTAACAATTCAAAACAATATTAAAAGAAAGTGATCGAATCGCATTTAACTAATTAGGACATGTTTATATCGTTAGTTAAAGTTATCAGTCCACGTGTAAACATAGCGTATTATAGTTAACAATATGCAATATAGTAAGCTAGAATGAATACAACAAATCATCAACATATTAGGACTAAGCCGTTCAAAAGATAACTCTAAAAGGATCATAATAAGCTCGTCTTGAAAGAGTATACTTATAACATAACCATATTTATGAAACATACTTATATAATGCAACTAGTAAAGTTTTGCTCATAACATAACTCCTAGATCTATAGTTGACCATAAAAAAAATATATTCCAAATCAATAAGCCGAGAGGTGACATGAAATTAATTAAATAAGTTGTTTCTACTCTATCAGCTAAATTAACAGTATATTCCTAACATTACAAATATACCTAATGTATATATCCAACGATACTAAATATTCCATGCTACGCTTGGACATAATACAACAGTAAATTTAAAGACAAAGAATTACAATGTGAGATAACTTTCAAAGGTTAGGTTAAATAATATTTAATAAAGAATAAGTCATCCGAACTCGGATACAAAATTGTTTAAGACCATATAACATCGTTTTCAAAAATAAAGCCTAATAGTAATTAGATTTTTAAAAAAAGGTCAAAAGAATAACAAAGTTTAAGCCTTACAAAATTATGACTGGATTTAAGCTGCCTAGTTTTCCATAAAATAATATATATAAAAAAATTCTACAAAATTACGACCAATAAAGCCTCATCCACAGACTCCGTATCCGTAGGACTGTAGTCCGTAGTCCGTGGCCCGTAAGAAATTGATGCCACAATATCAACATCTACAGAGTCCTGGTACGTAAAGCCTTACTCCTTAGGAGTTGGATCAACTTTAACTTTCTTAGGTTTAGTCTATACGGAATGCTAATCATGTAAATATGTGTACATGCGTCGAAATAAAAGCACCCACAGCAATGGAAGGATCCACCGAATGGGAAACATAAATTTTAAGTTTGCTAGTTCAAACGGTGCTATAAATGCATTGTGATTGTACTCAACCTTCATTTCAATTACTTTATAATAGACGTTTTCTAAAAAATATATATATTATTTTATTGATCAGTTGAATGCTTTGCGCCTGCTCCTTGCTGGTTGGCACGGTCATGTGATTAAGGATTCGGACTATGTAGACGCTAAAAGAACTTCTAAGGACTACTGTAGATAGGTCTTAAGGTGAGATGGAATGTAACGCAAGAAAAAGCCAGTGTTTTTGCACTTTTTATGACAAAATATTTGTTTGGCCAAAATAAATAAAATATTGCTCCAGTACAAATATAGAACATAATTTTTTTCACATGGTGACCTAAAATTTGTTTGAATATCTGGAATTTAATGAGAATTTTTTTATCTTCATTTAAGAAGTTTGTTAGATAATGCCGCCATGCTCATGACAGATTTTTAGGAACTGTTGATATCAACATGTGAAGAAAATTAAACTCTAGGTTTGTACTGGAACAATATTTGCTTTATTTTGTTCAAATAAAAGTTTTACCATGAAAACTGCAAAAAACACCGGCCTTTTCTCGCGTTCTCTTCCATCCCACCTTAAAGAGAAAAAAAGAATTCCATCCATTCGAATATTTTTCAAATTTGAATATTACCGTGACAGAGTTGATTGATTTTCAGCACAGTAGCTGGTATATCCTACAACAATTGACATTATATGGATCACTCCATATGCCTGACGTGTTTGAATACCAACATCAACTTATTTTCAGTTGTAACCTTTACCGATGGTCACGCTGACAAAGTCGTCGTTCTCACGTCGAATGTGGTTTGCCGGTGATGGGAAATATTGAGGTTACCCGCTTCGGTGCCCGCGTGGTCTAACGCACTACTCTTGGGGGTGGGGGGGGGGCCATTAATGTATTCCGAAAGCACCTTAGGGGTTGAGGGGGGGTTCAAGCTTTGCTTATTTTTGCTGACAATGGGAGGGAAGGGGAGTCAGAACAATGCTTACGTAGACAGAGAAAGATGAGCAAAATTGAGGGAGGGCACTTCGCAAGCCGTTTGGACTTCGCGCAGCCATGTATATTCTGAGTGGCTAAACGAGGAAGAAGTGGAGAAGCCTATAGAAGTAACCCAAAGATTGAGTGACTTTGCTTTCCCCCCCCCCTCCCCCCCCAAAGAGAAACATAATAATTTAAAGTGCTGAGACGTGGATTCAAAGACCTTGGTCACCGGATTAAATGGAGTTTAGGCCTCCGGGTGTTATTTTTTATAAATATAATATTCATGTATTCACTAACAATAATTTTTATAAATTAAATTAAAAGTAAATTGAAAGTTGTTTATAACTGGTTTTTATTTTACCTGTTCAATAAATTTAAATTAATTGTATACCAGTGTTAGCTCTCAATTATTTAGCGATATTAACTTAAACCTCTATGCTACTAATTACCAGTAGTTTATAAATTGCATGAGTTTTTAATATTTATTTTATCGTCGCATCTTATTACCTATTCAGGCTAAGGGTAAAGAAAAATGGCATAAAAATAAGAATGGTTATTCCTGTTAACGGATGAAAAAAGTTGACAAATCTTACGTTAAGCAAGAGGGAGGGTCAGGTATTTGCTTATTTTTGCTAACAAAAGGGAAGGAGGGGTTGAAAATGGCCCAAAATGTGCTTACGTTATACTTGAACGCTCCCTCGCCAGTAGACTAACTAGACTGCTGTTGATGGGGAGATCGAGGTTCGAATCTCGGCTGGGTGTACTTAGATTGTGTTTTTTCCAAAATGGTTTCCACTCTCCCTCCACGCAAATGTGGGTACATTTCCTCTAAAATCAAATTTAATTAACCCTAAAACATTACTAACTATAATTAGTACATAAGCGTGTAGCCCAGGGTAGTAAGACGCGGTACTAAATAAAACAACTATCCTTTCTCATGTGTTTCCTGAAACGGAAGATTGTTAAGGTCCGTTATAAATATCGGTTGTAATATGATAATGGACAGCTGTCAAACAATATTACACAAGATTATAAGAACTAATCTCCCTTGAAGGACAAATGAATGAAGTCGTGTCAATAACATTCCAATTTAAAAAAAAATAACTTCGCAGACGTGGTAATAGTTTTGCATGAAACAATAGGACAATCTTTGAAATAATATAAACTTGTTCAAGTGGTAGTGGTAAAAAAATATATATTATTATAACCGAATCCGACACCTTATCTCGCTAGCATGTCTGTCTACTGAGAGATAAGGTTTCGATTACCGGTATGGCCGAAACAAAAATATCATTGATGAAATGTGGGTTTACCCTTTCATAGTGATGAATTAACGGCCGGAGGACTGGATGTTGTGCCTGTCTAGCCTTAAGTTATATTGTGAGGCATATAAAGCCGCGACAGGTCTAGAAAGCCGGCAGTGGAAAATATATGGAATGAATAAAAAATGGACCTAAAACATAGGCTGGAAACAGTAATGGATGTAAAAATAATTATAACTGAAGGAATGGGAGCTAAACCTTGTTAAATATCATTCTATGAAAAAATATATACATACTTGTTTTATTTTGCACTGCCTCTTACTACCTGTCCAAAAAATATGTTAATATAAATTGCTGATAGCTTATCTCTTGAACTACAAGTGGTTTATGTAATTGCTGGAATATACACGAATATCTTATCTATTTTTTGAAACTTGATTTACGGCTTTAATTCAAGTTTAAATAGTAAATATTTCTCATCTAATATACATTTATGAAGGTCATTTTATTTTTTTGCCATCTCCCCGTCAATCTCAATTGAGTGGGGTCTGGGCAAAAACATGATAATTTTCGTTTGACGACAAAATATATTCGAAGTGGTTTCCGGTTGCAGACCAACTGTAGCTCAAGTTTTTTTTATAACCAGGCAAAACCTTGAGAATAACTAACATCCTTGAATATTTAAATTATTTTTATAGCTAGATTTCAGGATTTTAAAATGTGTTTAAATAGTGAAAATATCCCATCTAAATCAATGAGGGTTTTTGTTTTTGACCTGACCCCCTCAATTATTGTTCGAGCTTAAAGACACATCGCTAAAAAAAAATTGCCATCAGCACTATATTATTATTATTAGCACCGGGTCTTACTACCCGTTCGGGTTATACGCACTTACGCTAATGTGTAATGGTAGGGTGATTGTGAGAATGAAATGTAAGACCTACAGTTTAACGTGGAATCCGAACCACGGTGGAGGCCTGGCATTCCTCACATTCACAAGTTGTCTTGTCAGATCAGCACTATAAAAACAAATATTCGTTTGGGTATTTAACGCACACTTTCTAAACATAAACATATTAACACATTACCTACAAACTAACTCAATCTAAGAAATAGCGTTTAGTAAAATAAACACTTAGATAATTATATCTACTATTGATCTTGCCTTGATGGATTACACCATGGCCCTATTTTATCAGCTTTTCCATAGTGTTATATCTTAAAGCGTAGCTCTAAATTGTACGTAATAAATGTATTTGCCAGTAGCCGCCAGAATCGAAACAGCGACCTCTATACTTATGATCGACCACACTTAATCGCTTTGTCCAGTGGTCCCCAACTTTTTCCTTAACGCGGACCCCCTGAAGCCAATGATAGTTCGCCGCAGCCTCCTTAAGCTCCCCCACCATACGAGATGAAATTAAAAACCTACGCACACAGTAGTACTCTACGTCATGGCTTCTTAAACTTTCGACATCCGCGACCCCTTTTCACCCGATACATTTTTACGCGACCCCATGTGCATCGGAATATAAACTAGGCAAACAAAGCAAACTTATATTGATAATAAATTATATAGAAATTTATTTTAAAACAATTCTTTGATACGCATATTATTTCACCATTTATTAAAGACGAAAGCAAATGTGTACATTCTAATGGGATGAATGCGCGTGTTTATTTTTATATAAATAATTAAATCTTGGTTGAATATTTGATACTGCGAGACCAGAACCAAGGCTGTAGCTAAGCCACGTGATCTGTTTTAATAAATTGCCTTCAGCATCTTCAATGTATTATTCTTTTCTAGGCCTAATTTAACCTCTATAATACTATCAAATGTTTAATCATAAGGAAGTGTGGGGTTTAATCTTAATTATAAGTTGTCCAAATCATAACCAAAGTTGTAAGCAATAATTATATGTGTAAAATTTCAATTTATTAACTTCATTTTTAGGCCTTCAACTTTCAAATCTAGAAGTTTTCATTCTTGTAAAGTCTTTGTTGGAGTTATAGCATCATCTAAATTTATTATTTTTACGGAGGTGATCTGGTGGTCTAGGGGTAAGGTGTCAGACTTCTGTGCTGGCGGCCGGGGTTCAATCCTCGGTCCCGGCACAAATTTATCTGATTACCAAACCCTTCCTTCACCTCTGACAAGACATCTTGTGAATGTGGGGAATGCCAGGCCTCCACCATGGTTCGGATTACACGTTAAACTGTAGGTCCTCCATTTCATCTCACAATCACCCTACCATTACACATTAGCGTAAGTGCGTATAACCCGAACGGGTAGTAAGACGCGGTGCTAATAATAATAATAATAATTTCAAAATACACTTCAACGGCAAAACTCAATCTCCTGTTGTTCTTTTCCAGGTTGAAGACAGCGCCGTGGACCCGGAATGGACGTTGCTCTATTACCTGAGAAACAAATGTATCCTTCCATCAATTTGTTAATAATACTCTGACCCTCACTGGTGGTCACGCGGACTAAAACATCAGTCTCGCATAGTCTGGTTTGGTGGTAACGGAGAGATTGGGACTACAATCCCAACCGGATATATTAAGAGTAGTTTTTCCTCCATTTTTTTTTCTCTCGTTCCATGCTAATGTTGTTACAATTACTGTGGATTCACACGTTCGCCGAAAAACTAGCGCAGAACAGAAACGTGGTCACATGACCAGCTCCAAGCCAACCACAAGATTTCTGTCTCATCGGCGCGAGCTTAAGTTCAACTCACCTCTACTTAGTCCGCTCTGCCTGAGATGTTCGGCACAGGAGGGCCAATCAAATCTCAGAAACAGTCATCCCAAATCAGTGCGCATGCGCTGTAGAGCTAGAAGCGAGCAGTCATCTCTGTTGGGCGTTGTGAGGAGATTTGAAATAACCCATTAATGTAAAGCGTGTGTATCGATGTAATGGATTGTGCCACGACACAGCGTTATAATGTGTAAACAACCAATGGGAGAATGATCTAAAATATATGTTTATCAACTAGAAAATAAAATATGTCTTTAGTCAGCTGTTTTAATTTAGCGTTGCAATGCATCATGGGTCAACATACACCGTGTGAATTTCTGCGACACTGGAGCAGATTCTGCTCTTTATTTTTGGCGAATGTGTGAATCAAGCTTTACCATGAATTTAATACTACCCATCACTCTCCCATATGTACGGTTAAATGAGCAGATATATGATGATTATTAAGACTTGGTTCAAAATAAAGTAATGTAACTGAGACAACATATTAATATTATTATTATTATTATTATTATTATTAGCACCGCGTCTTACTACCCGTTTGGGTTGTACGCACTTATGCTAATGTGTAATGGTAGGGTGATTGTGAGATGAAATGAAGGACCTACAGTTTAACGTGGAATCCGAACCACGGTGGAGACCTGGCATTCCCCACATTCACAAGATGTCTTGTCAGAGGTGAAGGAAGGGTTTGGTAATCAGATAAATCTNGAACCACGGTGGAGACCTGGCATTCCTCACATTCACAAGATGTCTTGTCAGAGGTGAAGGAAGGGTTTGGTAATCAGATAAATCTGTGCCGGGACCGAGGATTGAACCCCGGCCGCCAGCATAGAACATATTAATATCATTGTGATGTAATCGCGTCATATTATTTCTTTACATACATTACTATCGTAGCTTCATATGCTTTATAATCTAACTTAAGACTAGAACAGGCACAGCATCCAGTCCCCGGCCGTTAATTTATCAATGTGATAGGATAAGCCCATATTTTCCTCATTGATAAAATTTCGGCCATGCCGGGAATCGAACCCGGGATTCTTAGTTGAGTAGGCAGACACGCTACTGTCTGAGCTAAGGTATCGGAATCTCATCTTACACTAAAGTTTAATAATTTGAGATATATTTGATATGTCAGGTCCACACTTGTCAGGTCTTCTTATCACATCCCTTACGCGTATCTCTTTGTCGGCACCTTGTATCTCTTCATTGAGAATATAAGAGCAATAAGGTTCATTCCCAACTGAGCGAATCGAATAGAAACGCGCTATTTAGAAACATGTTTAAGCGAATAGAGAAGTTAAAATGTAGTACAGTAGCCCCATGGCTTTTTTGGTGCTGACTGACAGCTCACAGCTGACAGCTAAAAGCTTTGAAAAGTTACCAGACCAAATTATGTATCCCTACGCCGAACCATATGATCTGCAAAAACATGTGTTTAGCAGCTCTTTCTTTTGAGGGTCAAAATTTAGGTGTATACCTACATTTTGACTGTTAGAAGTCAGCTGTGAGCTGTCAGTCAGCACCAAAGAAGCCATGGGGTTACGATAGCTATGAATATAAAGAGGAACCAAAAAGTTATGTATTCATTACACAATAACTATAACTACATAACATAGTAGATACAATATTACAAAATATAAATAGACGAGTGTATAAAACTGTAATTTTCTGATAAAAAAAATGCAAGTAAACTTATGTTTCTATTTTATAATTTCCTACTGATTTTTTAGTTAATATCATTTTGATCTTTATTAATAAAATGAAGAGTTTGTCTATCTGTGTGTTTGTTTGTCATGAGCAATATCTCTTGCACGCAGAGGGCTGAATTAAAAAAATATAGAGTAAGCTATGTGCATAAACATTTGCACGTAAAAGCCGGAGTTTCAATATTTGGATCTGATTTTTTTTTAATTACTTAAAAAATGGGTCAGAAGAAATAAAATGAAGAGTTTTCCCTCCTGTCTGTTTGAAGAAAATAAAAACGTCGCCAAGAGTGACCACGCAATACATTGTGTGTTTACCTCAGGCAACGGCCGGGTACTTCTGATAGTCGTATATAGCCCTGTACTAAAGTAATTTAATTCCATTGCAGTTTCACTTTACAAACAAAACAAACAAACCTGCACGCGAGGTATCGAATATCTTCACAGCCTCGTTCGGTGACCACACTGATCCGCCGGACATGCCCGAACTTGTCCGGAAATAACCGATGACACAAAACTTCGCCTGGCGACGCTATCGAATTGAAGAAGGTATTTTTCCGCGGTTAATTCTTTTTCGCTTCGCTTTTATTCTATTAGCCTCGCTGGGAGCGGGCCTATAAGTTTATCAGATCGCTGTGACTAGTTATTAGTCGTTATTTCATCAATGTCGTCGCGTCAGAGGAAGTTACGGGCTGAGAATACGGCATATTTGAAAATGTACAGCTACAACACACGGCTGATTGAAATACGGAACGGAACTCTACAAAGATCACGACAGAATGAGGATAGGGTCAGCCGATTTTTTTATATAGTTTTTTTTATCGTGTCATTCGTATTGTCATTTTACTCTGTCCCCGATCACGTCAGAGATATGACACAAGGACCTGATACAAGTGTGGATCCGGATTAAGTTTTCCGCATCGATGTGAATGATTTAAAATCGTTAATAGCCCTTTTAAGTCAAAATAAACACCCGTACTCGTGACTCAAAAGTCTAGAATATCTTAGTTCCATTCCATAAAGAACCTAGACCAATTTATTATTTGTATGTATAAGTTTCCTAATACATGTTCTTTCTACCAGATGATGTGGGTAACACTAACCAGCTGAAGGGCTGAGTGTATGTCCATTTCCGGAAGTATGATAATCGCATCAACCCAACCTTCGGATTGTTGACCCAGGAAGGCGTAAAAGTTACTCGTCTACAAAATAACTTTAATAATTTTATTTGGTGTTTAAAAAAATATATTTACATAGTAGAGATTCACGAATTAAATAATGTATCGGTCTTCAACGTAATTTACCTCATAATCCCACGAATTGTGAGATCAAAAGCAAATAGCTTCATTTAAATATAACGCCGTGAGATAAGTTGAGTAGGCAACCCTTCGTACGTTTCGGTATTGAGTAGTTGTGTATAGAGGGTTGTTCGTGAAACCTTACTGGATTGCCGGTGACGTAGAGCTCAGGGTTAGAATCCCAGTCGGGATTACTGAGTGTTTTTTTTCCTAAATTGTTTACCCCTCTACTTCCACGCAAATGTGATCTCGTTTAATCTCTAATAATACTTTACTCAAACCTATTATATTAACGTAGTATTAATGTATGCGTAGAGCCTGAACGGGTACTAATACACTGTGAATAAGAAAATAAAAATAAAACTAAGTGACAGTGTCGTACCGTGGTTTGTTGCGAGTGTAAGCAAAGCTCGTACCTGGGATATGCTCTCCCAATATCGGTCCCCATTTTACCAATCACACATAGGCTTTACTCTACTTTCTTTAAATGAAAATGTAGTTTTATTATGCATATATATATACATGTATATACATATTTACATACACATATATACAGGATGTTCGGAAACTCATATCCCAAACTACACATGTATGTAGTTTGTTTTAACCAAAAGTAATACAAAATCCCTTTACACTTACATCCGGAAAACTATGCTAATATCATTAAATTGTGTTCAAAGTTTCATCGTATAGCGCCGGGAGATCAAAGCTGTTCGAGCATGCGTGTACAACAAGTTACATAGGAGTTAAACGCGTGGTCCTGCACATGTAGTAATGTATTCGGATTGCCTGTGATGACCCTCAGAACGTATTCGCATTTCTAGATGGACTGATGTGTTTTGTTTACTATTAATTGTGGTATGTTCTGCTGCCGTGCTCCAAGATGTCGAGGTATAGCGGTGACACGCACCTAGCTCCTCTGCAACCTATTGTACACGCATGCTCCACCATACTCTTGACATATATTCAGGAACTTTTGGTATCACCGTGTGAAGAAAATTAAATTTTATGTTTGTACTGGAGCAATATTTTATTTATTTTCTCGCGTCCCCTTCCATTCTACCTTAAGGTTTTTCCTGTCATAATAGGCCTAATATTCTATCTTGCCAAGTAAGGGGTTATCTATGAACCACTTAACGTTGTTGAGATGGGGTGTAAGAGGGGACCTCTAATGTATACATGGTGTTACATGGGTTAGAGGGAGTACATCATAGCGTTACGTAACACACAGAATAAAGTTATAATTTTTAAAATATTATTATTGTACATGTTTTCATCGATAGTAAAAGTACTTAACTATAACACTTCCTATTATGAGTAGTATTTCGAAATAATGACTTTTACTCTTGTTGTGAAAATGTACGTTACACAGGTTGGAGGGGGAATCCCTAATGTGTATTTGATGTTACATAGGGGGCAGGGGGAGAGTAGAGAAAAAAAAATAGTAAGAAAAAAAAAAGCGTAACGTGGTTTATAAACGACCCCTTCATCTTGTGAAAACGCGAAACAAACGTGGCGACTGCCAGTTTATACCAAGGAGGTGTTATGTTTTCCTGATCCAAGCGTAGTGCGGCTGTGCGGTACCAAGCTGGGCTGTGGAGAAGGAGGATGTGGAGCCTGCACAGTCATGGTGTCCCGATACGACCGCGGCAAGAAACAAGTCGTGTATCCTTTTAAACACACATTCATTCATTACCTTGTCATATTGATTGTTGCGACGGAAGTTCTCACATGGGACGCAACACTTATTTCTACGTGCATAGTATATATACAGCCTCTTCTGTGATCTGTCTAAATACTCTAAAGTTTGCCGCATACTGGATCGGATAGGAATGGAATGTATCGGAAAGTTTCTACCTACCTACATTTTAATGAAAGCCCACACACTGAATCTGAGTGAATCAGAAACATCAACATCGGAATGGAACGAACCAGTTTGCCAGGAAGGAATAGTTTGACGGATTCCGATGGATTCCAAAGCCATGGATATGCGTTCTCAGGGCTAGACATCATGCTATCGCGTCATCCACACTCGCTCTCAGTCAACACCTGTTGCGTTCTCAGGGCTGGACATCATGCTATCGTGTCATCCACACTGGCCCTCAGTCAACACCTGTTGCGTTCTCAGGGCTGGACATCATGCTATCGCGTCATACACACTAGCTCTCAGTCATCGCCTGTTGCGTTCTCAGGGCTGGACATCATGCTATCCCGTCATCCACACTGGCTCTCAGTCAACAGCTGTTGCGTTCTCAGGGCTGG
>CABEEJ010008688.1:0-16513 GCA_901482245.1 Timema douglasi
ATACCATCTCAGTCTTGCTTCCTCTACTATCTCATGTACTCCAACATCCTCATTAAATGTACATACCATCTCAGTCTTGCTTCCTCAACTATCTCATGTACTCCCTGAACTCCAGCTCTTTCCCGGATAACTTCATTCCTAATCCTGTTTCTCCTCGTGACAGCTAACATGTTCTTCACAAACTTCATTCCCATGTCCTCAACTTTCCTACTCTCTCTTACATTAACTGTCCATGTTTCTGCTGTGACGATGGGTACAAAGTACGCCCTGTACAACACTTCCTTACAAATATTGATACACAACTATTTTCTGTATTTTAATCAATATCATTATTTGTGTAATAGATTGTAGATTCCCTAGGAGATGGATTAAAACTGGAAGAGATAACTTGGGCTGGAACAAAAACATTTCCCCTCAGTGGCCTTACTGAGCCTTTTTAAGGAGTCGGAATACCTCCTATATATATTCTAGCTCTCTCCAAAGAATGTCTATACTAGGCGTATTTTCAGTTGTTTGGAATTATTTCAAAACTTAAGTTTTAGAAACTCTTTTTTATAATCTCGTCTTACTACCCGTTAGGGATATATACATACTATGTACTAGTTAAGCTTATGTATAAGTGATGAGGAGGGTTGAATTGAGAGGAAGTGCATGGAGGGGTGTGAAGTCATTTAATAAAATAATACCTTCAGTATATACCAACTGGGATTTGAAACCAGATTCTCCCGTTACCAGCAAGCCAGAATAAATGAGCCTTACGTTTAGTCTGCATGCACACTGATGCAATTAATTAAATTTGATGCATTCAATAAAACTATTACAAAAGGTTTTTAAATTTTATCTTAAGTAACAACCGCTAATTTATCACTGCAAAAGGGGAAACCAACATTTCCTCAATTATATTCTTTTCGACCATGTAATGAACCTAACCCGGGCCCCTTAGCTCAGTAGGCAGAAACTTTACCAGTCGAGCTAAGGTTTCGGACTACTAAAACAAAATTAATAAAATCCTCAGTGCCAGGAACGAGTGTTTTAATTTAATGTTAACTATAAAGTTAGTTTGTAAGTCGTTTAAGGTGCAGACATGTCCCCCTGTATCGTCTAACAAAACCTCTGTGTGTTTTAGTGCGCGCGCCGCAGGTGTTCTGCTACATGACGAGCTGGTCCCAGAAGCGTCCCGGCGCTGGCAAGTTCACCCCTGACAACATAGATGCAATGCTATGCACACATGTCATCTACGCCTTTGCCACTCTCAAGGATCACAAACTGGCACCTGGGGACGAGAAGGACATCGACATGTACGAGAAGGTGGTCGCCCTCCGCGAGAAGAACCCGGATATCCAGGTGAGACACTCATTGGTTGGTGACTGGCATGGTCTGGCTGGTGCTGCGATCTGGTGGCGCGACTCGGAGATCAACAGAAATTTCAGGCAGGGGCAGTTAACACTAAGAGTTCAAGCGGTGACCGTAAGATAGCACTGACACTCCCAAACAGTACAAGCGGTGGCCGTAAGATAGCACTGACACTCCCAAACAGTACAAGCGGTGACCGTAAGATAGCACTGACACTCCCAAACAGTACAAGCGGTGACCGTAAGATAGCACTGACACTCCCAAACAGTACAAGCGGTGGCCGTAATATAGCACTGACACTCCCAAACAGTACAAGTGGTGGCCGTAAGATAGCAATGACACTCCCAAACAGTACAAGCGGTGGCCATAAGATAGCATTGACACTCTCTAAGAGTTCAAGCAGTGGTCGTAAGATAGCAATGACACCTGACACTCATTATTTCAAGCAAAAGGTCGTAATATAGCACTGACACAAACTTGGCGATAGTGTTTCTATCTTTGACCTTTTATTATTTTAATGGTTCACTAAATTACCAGCTTAAATCTATAACACAGTTTAAAGCATTTAAAAAAAAAAGTAAAATACTCTAATAAACTATTACAGATCGAATGATATATTATAATAAATATGTTTTGAGATTTAATACAATTATGTTGAACTTCAGTATTTTAAACGTTAATATCATTTTGTCTATGAAAATTCATCAACTCATTTGAAATTCAAGGAAATGTTAAATTTGTAAGAAAAAAACAAGGTCTTCTTCGTTTCAGTCAGCTATTAACCACGCTATTTCAACTTTTTTTCTTACTTGGGCTCTAACTTTTGCTCAGTATTCGCGCATTCGTTTACAGTACGCTTCCTTTATTACTTAAGTCCATGTTTGCCTGTTTTCACCTTGGACTTTTTCTGGAAACTCTGGTATACTCCAAGTTTATTCTTAAGAGGATGTCTGGATGTCTTCACCTGTGACCCTCGCTTCTTGTAGATCCTTTTCCACCTCAGTGAACCAGGCCCCCTTGGTTTTCTTAACTAGAAAGTAGGAAAAGACCAGGTTTGTCAATCTCTCCGTGCTCATTCGGATCATATGACCATAGAAGGCAATCCTCCTTTTCCAAATAGTTTATTTTATCCTTTCCACATGTGTGTATAGTTCGTGGTTGTGCCATATTCTATACTCACCACTTACTTTGACTGGGCCAAAGATATTTCTCAAGCTCTTTCTTTCGTTGGCTTCTATTTTCTTGGTCAGACCTTTTATATGCATCGCGAAGCATTCTGCTGCGCACAGGACCTCCGGTTGAACAACTGTGCAGTAGTATCTGAGCTTGGCATTGATATACACCGATCGTTTATTACAAACGTCTTTAGTTAACTCGTGTACCATTGTCATCTTGTTGATCCTTTCTTCTCAGAGATGTTAGGTTCTTTCCTCTTGCCTAAGTATTTAAACTTTTCTGCTCGCTTGATTTTTCCCTGCTCCACATATGGCTCTCAGGGCACCGACTCGATGTTCGTTTTGAACTCAGTTCTCTCAAAGGAAAACTGAAGGCCCATCTTTGCTGCTTTCGTTTTGAGTGGGTTGATTTGTTCTACGGCTGTGACTAGGAAATCAGAAAAGATCACAAGATCGTGTGTGAAGTCTAGACAGTCGATTATCAGGTTATTGCTCCTGCAGCCCAGTCTGACCGCGTTTCCAATCCCTTCAGTCCTTAGTTCTGTATGCCACTCGCATACGACTTTCTTGATTACACGGTTGTAGAGTTAGGGGTGAGAGCCCATATCCCTGTTTAACCCCTGTCCTGATTTCAAAGGCGTTTGAAATATCTCCTCTGAATTTCCCTTTGGAGATGGTGTCGGCCAGAGTCTGTTGAATGATTGCTCTGGTTTTGTTATCTAAGACCAATTCTTTCAGGATTTGGATTAGGGTGGTTCGATCAATCGAATCGTAGGCCTTGTTGAAATCAATGAAGGTGACCACAAATTTCTTATTTCTAAGCTTCAAATACGAGATAATAGATTTAAGATTCATGATCTGTTCGACATGATATCATCCTTTCCTAAACCTTCCTTGGTATTCTCTCAGTTGTAGATCCAGTTGTTCCTCTTCCCTGGTCTTATGAGCTTTTGAGAAAATCTGGTCGGTTATTGAGGTACCACGGTCATTATTCACGTCTGTTTTGTCACCCTTTTTTTTTTATTAAGGGGGGTGAATCAGGGCTGAGGTCCAACAATTTGGAAGTTTCTCGGTTTACCAAATCTCATATATGATCTCAGTTAGTTTGTCGATCGCCTTGTTGCTTCCGTGCTTCCAGAGTTCGACAACTATCGAGTCCTCACCTGGTGATTTATTGTTATTGAGTGACTGGATGATCCGACTGATTTCTTCTTTTGTGGGTGGAGATGATAAATATATATGACAAGGTTTTGTTATAATATCATATATATAATATGCTATCCAAACTAATTGTTAAGTTTAATTTTGTTTGGTTACTATAATTTTTTTATTTTATGTAAAAACAATACATTATTTTCAGATTCTGTTGGCTATCGGTGGATGGGCTTTTGGTTCAACTCCCTTCAAGGAGCTGACCTCTAACGTTTTCCGTATGAACCAGTTTGTGTACGAAGCCATCGAACTACTCCGGGAATACAAGTTCAACGGGCTGGATGTTGACTGGGAGTACCCAAGGTATTTATTATTTTAATTTTAGGCACTTTAAGTTCCTTGGATGGTTTTGTGAACAAATAGCCCTCCTATATGATAAAATGGTTTATACTTATAATTGTCACCACCACCCCTTCCTGCGGGCATAATCTGCCAGAATAACTTGTGAGGAAGGGTAGGTACGGTGGCAAAATAGATGTATAGGTTTGAAATTATAGAATACTTTGTTTTTTTTTTAAAGGTTTATTAATGGCACCACGAGTTACTACAAAAATGTGATGTTAAAAATATGTTACAAAAAGATATAAGGACTTTGACGTAGGAGCTGATGAAATAACTGACTTAGCGAGGAATACTCATCTACTGGCTCAACTGACACCCCTTACAAATTCAAACCTGGTACCCTGGGCACGACAGTTGCCCTTTAACACTAGTATCCGATGACCCATTGTTATAATCCACGTGATCCCGAAAACGGGTAGAGTGACTCCTCTGAGTAGAACTTATTGCGTCAGCTCAATAACTCTAAAACAGAACCCTTTATACTGCAAATCGGCCCCATTACTGAGCACAACGGGAATAAGTTGTTATGAGTTGTCAGCGTTCTTTCCTAATGTTTACTAAACTCATCACAACAATTAAGGCTAGACCAGTTCTTTCACTTGCTTCGTTTCAACACTGTTATGTTAGTTCTAAATAATCAACCCAATCCAGGGTAGGCCTATTACACTATGCAGTTTTATGTCTATGGAGAGATAATTACATAGCCATGAGATGCATATTATACATTTCAGCTGTGTTGTACAATTTGTCTAAGCATTCAGCTGGGGTTTTTTTCTTCCAAAAGACTCAGTTAATAGCCTAATTTTTATTTAACCAAATAAGGCTAAGATGGAGGCTTATATGGTTAGTTGTACAAATGCTCTTAAGTTACGGATACAGACGCCTCAAATATCGTATTCATAAATTTGAAAAATTACATCTGGATACGAGAATCGAACCCGGGAATCAAACTAGGGCCCTTGACTTAGCACGCCAATGCTCTACCGCTAAGATATCTTGGAATCGTCTTGTGCTCAGGTTCATTCTGACTTAAGCTATGAATTAAGAATGATCCTGAACATGGGACAGTTCCTGGATATCTCAGCGGTAGATCATCAGTACGCTAAGCCAAGGACCTTGGTTTGATTCTCATGTTCAGATGTCATTTTTATAATTTATGAATACAAATAAATTATATATATATATATTTTTATATCGTTGACTTAACAAAAGTGGAAGTGAAAATAGAGACCAAAAATACCACGAATCCAACTGATTGATGACCTCAAATAAGGAAAGATGAAATTTCAGGAGGATCCATAAAAAAAGGAAGCTGCTAGTGCTGAAGAACTCAATTCAGACCAGACAACTGTTGTTGAAAGACACAATACTTAGAAAAACAATAATAGCTAACAAAATAGTTGTCTTCTCTGTTCTATTATAGGTCCAAGACATCTTAAACATCTTAATGAAAGCTCAAAATCTCTTATATTCTTTGCCCAAAGTCCCCATTTAGATTCTATCCCAACCGTTACACCCTGAAAACGCTCCGTGGTTCAGTCATTGCTCCTCCCCGCGGGAACCATATTCAAAGTGTTATATCGATGTGTTATCAGGGGGGCAGAAAACGCTCCGTGGTCCAGTCATTGCTCCTCCCCGCGGAAACCATATTCAAAGTGTTATATCGATGTGTTATCAGGGGAGCAGAAAACGCTCCGTGGTCCAGTCATTGCTCCTCCCCACGGAAACGATATTCAAAGTGTTATATTGATGTGTTATCAGGGGGGCAGAAAACGCTCCGTGGTCCAGTCATTGCTCCTTCCCACGGAAACGATATTCAAAGTGTTATATTGATGTGTTATCAGGGGGGCAGAAAACGCTCCATGGTCCAGTCACTGCTCCTTCCCACGGGAACCATATTCAAAGTGTTATATCGATGTGTTATCAGGGGAGCAGAAAACGCTCCATGGTCCAGTCACTGCTCCTTCCCACGGAAACGATATTCAAAGTGTTATATCGATGTGTTATCAGGGGAGCAGAAAACGCTCCGTGGTCCAGTCATTGCTCCTCCCCACGGAAACGATATTCAAAGTGTTATATCGATGTGTTATCAGGGGAGCAGACGATAGAGCTGCCTATGTCAACTTGCTGAAGGAACTGAGGCTGGCGTTTGAAGGCGAGACCAAAACTTCTGGAGAACCAAGATTGCTCCTAACAGCTGCTGTGCCGGCAAGCTTTGAGGCCATCGCTGCTGGGTTAGTTCAACATATTATCAATCTCAATTCAGAGTTTTTAAAAAAAAATAAACATCCTAACAAAATGTGTTTCATACCTGGCAAGTAAAAACAAAATAAGTATGATATCCAAACAACCATTCATCATTACATTAATTATTAACTGATGAAATTGATTTTTCATTGGACACTTTTTGAGTAAATGTTAATTTATTCATAAAGTTTTCTATCTAGTGAGTACACGCGACTACCCATCAGTAAATTTAAACCAGTAAACACGCATGGCACAGTTAATAATTAATTCATAAAGTTAATAAACTAAACTAAACAAAGAAGTGCTTGACATAATAAACTTATGAGACGAATCATAGACGTAGCCCTGAACTTTTTTCTTTTTTTCACCGTGACGTATTACACGTCCAGGCAATCCCCATATTCACATCATTGGAAATATATAATTAAGAGGAAATGTTCCCACATTTACCCGTAAGACAAATAGGAAATTATTTTGAGAATAGCCCTTTAGTACACCCGGACGAAATATGAAAGTCAACCTCCCCATGGACGGGCAATACAACCAAAGGCAATCTTGACACACTTGCTTTTGCAACAGTCCATGAATATCACGATATTCTAACAGGGCTGTTTCCCTTCAGTTAAAAGGTGTGTGGTGAAATGCCACTATGGGGGCTCCAATTGTAGCTTAGGAAAAAGAAAAGGGGTTAACAATAGCCGGGGGACTATAATTGTAAAGTTGGTAATAGTTGCTGGGGCTAAAATTAGATCAATACGATAACTTTGTGGTTATCTCCTCCTACCCATGAAGATTGAATAGTATTAGACAAATTATTCAGAAGAGACAAAAACACAGTTAATGATATTGTTGTTTTTTTGGTATTCCTAGATACGATGTACCTGAGATATCCAAATACCTGGACTTCATCAACGTGATGACGTACGACTTCCACGGCCAATGGGAGCGACAGGTCGGACATAACAGTCCTCTCTTCCCTCTCGAAAGCACCACTAGCTACCAGAAGAAACTGACGGTGGTAAGGGGTCTTAATTTGATTCTCAGCTGTATTATATATTGTATCAAAGATCATATTTTACTATTCCCTTGTACACAAAGTAACATAGGGCTCACAGTATTGAGAGCGTGCATCACAGGCCCGTCAATAATGTGATGGTGACCTGGCGGTCTAGGGGTAAGGTGTCAGACTTCTATGCTGGCGGCCGGGGTTCAATCCTCGGTCCCGGCACAGATTTATCTGATTACCAAACCCTTCCTTCACCTCTGACAAGACATCTTGTGAATGTGAGGAATGCCAGGCCTCCACCGTGGTTCGGATTCCACGTTAAACTGTAGGTCCTCCATTTCATCTCACAATCACCCTACCATTACACATTAGCGTAAGTGCGTGTAACCCGAACGGGTAGTAAGACGCGGTGCTAATAATAATAATAATAATGTGATACAGTCAGCTAGAAATGGTAAATTTACAAGAAAATTACTGCACGTGGATTATTTATAATTAAACATTAATGGAGATAAAGAGTTAATAGAAGTTTCTAATACTGAACATTGTTGAAATATTAAATTATATTTGGATAAAAACTGCATTGAAAAGGCCGTTTTTGACCATTTTAGAATGTCTTCACAGCTAAGCACTGTGCACAAATCTTCATTGTGTCATATTAGGGGCATTCTGTAGTTATTAACAAGAAATTTTGTCGCTTTGTCCCCCATCGTCACCACGGAAAATTTCGAGTAATCATTCAAATACGAATGCACTGCACACATTTCTGGCATATCTTTGTCTTTTCTTTTCCCTTTGACTCCCATAATGCCTCGCGCGAGCCGGGAGCTGAGTTGGGCTTGCTTGCTATGACGAACCCTCTTGAGGTGGGTGTTGAAGGGAATGCGATCTAGGTCCATGCTTTTGGAGTATTTTTTTATTATAGCAAAAATAATTTTTGGGTAAAATAAATAAAACATTTCTTCAGTATAAAAGTGTGGTTTACTTTTCAATACACAGGATTCTCAACAGGTCTTTAACATTTGAAATCCCGGCAGAGATGTATATGATTAACAAACCCTTCCTTCACCTCTGACAAGACGTGTATTAATCACATCTTGTGAATGTGGGGGAATGCCAGGTCTCCACCGTGGTTCGGATCCCATGTTAAACAGTAGGTCCTCCATTTCATCTCACAATCACCCTACCATTACACATTAGCGTAAGTGACGTATATCCCGAACGGGTAGTAAGACGTGGTGCTAATAATAATAATAATAATATCATTTGAAAGGTACGGGGGAACAAGGGGGAAGTCTGATTTTAACTCCTAACTCAACTGTTAGACGATCTGTTAGACGATCACGATACCCAGTGGCGGTTGGTGGACTCAGAAGCTGGGTCCGCAACCATTAATATTTTTTTTCCTGCATTACATTATTGTGAGCATAATTTAAGTCAAAATAAAACTATAAATCATGAACTAATTTTAAGATGACCATTTTTGGAGTATAGCAAAAAAATAATAATCTCATAAAAAATAAATTAACTTAGATCTATGGATTAAGACTTTCTATAAAAATTACTGAAAGTAAGTTGCGGAATCCCAGGTGTTGGTCTACCAGTTTTAACAATCTCACTTTTAAAAAACAAAGTCTTGAAAAGTTGAAAAAGATTTCACTAATAATTTACTAACCACACATTCCTCGTTACCCACACACATATTGAAAATATAGATCTATATTAAATTTAAATAAATATATATTATGTTAAATAAAATAAAATATAAAGACTAACACCTTAATAAAACCAATCATGACCCACACGAGACCCGCCAGTAAACACAACTAAAACATAATTGATACTGCGCATGCTCCAACATTGACAATGGGAACTATAGCTGGCCTATGGCTTCTTTGGTGCTGACTGACAGCTCACAGATGACTTCTGACAGCCAAAATTTAGTTATAGACCTAAATTTCGACCGTTAGAAGTGACAGCTGCTAAACACATGTTTTTGCAGATCATATGATTCGGCGTAGGGATACATAATTTGGTCTGGTAGCTTTTCAAAGCCATCATCTGTGAGCTGTCAGTCAGCACCAAAGAAGCCATGGGGCTACTGTACCTGACATATTTATCTATTTAAAGTATTTGCCGGAGTGAGATATAAAAGTTGTCCTAGATAATGTGTGTGATAGGACCTTATCCCCTTTTCCCTAGTAGCCTTCATCAGTAAAGCTTGATTCACATGTACCCTCCATGTTTCAGGACTTCAGCGCCAGAGAATGGGTGAAGCAAGGAGCCCCTAAAGAGAAACTCATGATCGGGATGCCGACGTACGGCCGCTCTTTCACCCTGATCGACCCGACCAAGTTCGACATCGGCGCCCCGGCTTCGGGAGGCGGCGTCGCTGGGAAATATACTGGAGAGGCTGGCTTCATGTCCTACTACGAGGTAAGTAGATCTTTTGGGAACAAATTTTTGGGTCACGGGGGACACTTAACTGTGTCCATTTCCTGGTTATTTGTTCATGTCATAAGTCTTGTGTGTGTGTATGTTGTTCAATTCATTTGATAAAAAAGTAACCCCCTTCGGTGGTCGAATGGTCTAAGGCGTCACTATCACAATAGACTAGACTGCTGATGACGGGTAGATTGGGGTCCGAATCCCTTTCGGGTGTAGTGAGGGTGGTGTTTCCTAAATGGTTTTCCAATTTCTCTCCACGCAAACGCGGGTACACACCCTCTGAATTCAACCTTCCTCATCTCTAACACATTATCGTAGTTAATAAAAATACGTATATTCCAAACGGGTAATAAGACAAGATGTCTAATAATATAAATACCAAAAGTAAATCGTTGATAGTTTCTTTTTCGGTAGGATTTTCTTTTAATTGAATATGGAGGGTGATCTAGGGGTAAGGTGTCAGACCTCTGTGCTGTGGGTCCGGGTTCAATCCTCGGTCCCGGTAAACATTTATCTGATTGCCAAACCCTTCCTTCACCTCTGACAAGACGTGTATTAATCACAACTTGTGAACGTGTGGAATGCCAGGCTCACACCGTGGTTCGGATCCCACGTTAAACTGTAGGTCTTCAATTTCATCTCACAATCACCCTACCATTACACATTAGCGTAAGTGCGTATAACCCAAACGGGTAGTAAGACGCGGTGATACTACTACTACTACTAATAATAATAATAATTGTAATTGAATAATTTTATTTGATTGTTTGCTTGAGTTTATTTTAACAGTTAAATATGTTGCTCTTTTAATTTTGGTCTATTCTTTTCAAAACAGACAAATTGAACACAATCCGCCAAAGTATCTCACTACAGTCATTAATAGTTGTCAAACAAGAAACGCTGTTGTTACAAATACTCCAAACGAGCGATTAGGTCTAATGTTGATCTCTGTTTCAGGTGTGCGACTTCCTCCACGCTGAAAACACGACCCTGGTTTGGGACAACGAGCAGCAGGTGCCATTCGCTTACCGAAAAGATCAGTGGGTCGGGTTCGACGACGAAAGGAGTCTCAAGACCAAGGTGAACAACAGCTTTCATTTAGATTTAGCGGTTGTCGGCTGCAATTCCGTCTTTTATGATGATAATGGGGGAGGGGGTGAATAAAATATTGAAACACATGTTCACCCGAAATAGAGAGCAGAACCTGTTTAAGTGGTGCAAAAATTCCCACGCTTGAAAAAAATGTATTTTGGCCAATAATGCTCTGTAACACAGACTAGAAACATCTGATTACCGACATATTTTATCTTATATGAAAATAACAGATTCGTAAGATCATTGCCACGATGGATGTTATCAAATTATTACGTTGTGCCGCGAAACAAATCTATACGTATTTTGCTTTATAGAGGCTTGCGGGTGACCTGGCGGTCTAGGGGTAAGGTGTCAGACTTCTATGCTAGCGGCCGGGGTTCAATCCTCGGTCCCTGCAAAGATTTATCTGATTACCAAACCCTTCCTTCACCTCTGACAAGACATCTTGTGAATGTGGGGAATGCCAGGCCTCCACCGTGGTTCGGATTCCACGTTAAACTGTAGGGCCTCCATTTCATCTCACAATCACCCTACCATTCATTACACATTAGCGTAAGTGCGTATAACCCGAACGGGTAGTAAGACGCGGTGCTAATAATAATAATAACAATAATAATAATAATAATAATAATAATAGAGGTTTGCGCTCTGATTGGATCGCGCAGAAAAAAGAAAAGTTGCGGCGAGCGGACAACGTTATGAGATTCATATCTCGTCACAAGATTACGTTTCTAATTTATGCTTGTTTTTTTCGGTGAATGTGTGGAATTTACAGTAAACATTTTTTATGTGACGTCAGGAAAACTTAAAATGTTGTAGATGCTTCGGAGCGCATCAAAAGTCATCTTTAAATGTCAATAAAAGGGGACTGGAGAACATTTTTAACAATAAAATGTTGTAATCAGGAGAACAGCTTTTATATAGATTTCGCGGCCATCATCCGTAATTTGTTTTTATATGAGAATGGAAGGAACGAACCATTTTGTGACATTAGGATAACATAAATTTGGTATATTTTTAATTCACCAACCATTAACTATTAATGTGATGAAATAGAGAATGTCTGGATATATATACGAGTGCATTAGTGATACATAGAAGTAATCCGAAGAACAGGATTTTGTCACAGATTTTTTGGGAAATCAACAGTAAAGGGGGGATGAGTAAGATATTTTTAATACAGGACTTGAGTTATTATAGTTTTAAGATCATAAACATTGATACATATGAACAAAGGATGCCCCATGTTGCTGCAATTCTTTACTAACACTGTAGCGTGTCAATTATGTAAAATTGACATCTACACCACGAGCCTACATAAAAGTACTAAATTATGATAATTATTATAGCGGAATCCAAATAAGAGAATTAAAGTTGACATATTTAGGTATAATATGCTTCAACATCTACTTCCCATGACTGGATGGACTCGGATACAGCCACCATGGTTCCGAGAAGAAAATACTACAAGTGTGTAAAATAACACTCACGAGACGAGACCTTAGAAAAATACTACAGCTGAACCCAAAGAAGATAATTAAAACTGATTTATTTAGTAATAAAATCCTTCAAGACTTACTCACCATGACTGGATGGGCTCGGATATAATCACCATGCTTTCAACACGTTATATAATAAGATGTTTTTAGCAACCTTGTAGACGGTCACGGGGATTGCAAGGTTAATATATCACGGCTAGAGCACTTGATAGTGGGAATTTATCTTAAATCTGTCGACGGCCACTCTCACACTAACCAAGACGCGTGACGTGTATCCAGTGAAATACGAGAAACCAACCAATATAATAAATAGTAATTTAAATATATGGTCTCGTTAATTAATTTAACACACTAGCTAAAGAATCGGTGCAAGTGAATAATAAATAAGAATTGAAATAAATAAAGTTTTATTATTTTAACCAACAACGCCGCTACTATACGATCACAACAAATTATGGATTGAAAAAATAAACATTAATTCCGTGTCGACGTCATTTCATTTGCGAAGCCATTAATATCATCTACGGACTGGCCACGAAAGCGACTGTGTTTGTTAGCTGATGTCCGTTTATGCGCGTAGCAACGTGTAATGATATTGATTTAGATCACTCTAAAATATGTAGAAAGTCATGGATGAAGGTAATTTTTCTTTAAAGTAACATATGTAGAGTATCCTTTTATGATTCATCCATGAAGAAACACGCGCTTTTCATAAATAATGTGAAAAGGATTACACCATTAAAATATATATTTTTATACCATTTTTCCTGTTAAAGGAACAACTCCACAGTATTTGGCAAAGTACGCCAATTCCCTATACCAATAAGAAGCTAGCCTTCACAACACCTGTCGCCAGGATTCTTTCTATTAGTTAGTTTTTACACTGTTGACGAAGGGAGTAAGATGCAAGGGGTATGTCATATATAAGCCGTTGTGCGTATGTTTAAGGCATCCCATCCGCATACACACACACACACACACAAGTCGCTCTAGCGCCCACACTCACACAAACAACGCAGTCAGGGACTCACTGGCACTAGCACT
Source organism: Timema douglasi (assembly GCA_901482245.1). Taxonomy (NCBI): domain Eukaryota; kingdom Metazoa; phylum Arthropoda; class Insecta; order Phasmatodea; family Timematidae; genus Timema; species Timema douglasi. Next base: position 13,422 of record CABEEJ010008688.1, read on the forward strand.
GGCTCCCGCAGTCACAATCTAACACAGAATACAATAATTTACATTAATCACAAGTGTGCATTGATATCGAGAATTTAATTGGAGTATGTATAAGTAATTAACAGATGTCATTTGAATAAACCATGTGTGAATCAACAGTCATCAATAGTTCTCTTTCTTTCATTTTATTAAATATACTGATTTAATTAGTGCTCGACCACGGAGCAATTAACAGCCAGTTAAACGGTATCTATTCCGTACAGTGATGGTAGGCGCTCGACCACGGAGCTATAGACAACCTAAATATCATCACAGCAATATTATATCAGGAAATCAATCCGTAGTGTTACAAACGTTTTAAGCCAACTCTTTACGATACATGGTTGTAATAAGGAGAACAAGAATTAAGATTAAGCCTGTATAAAACTATCTTTAGTTAAATAGCCCTGATAAAATAGACACACATATTTTTTTCTATACTAGTCTTAAGGGTTTAATAATAATAATTTGAGCATTGTGTCCTTTCAATAGATGATATAAAATCTTTAAGATCTAATTTTGAATTAGTTGATAGTCAGTAATTGCAATATTCATCCTCCTCATCGTGGCTCCTTGGGTTAACTCCCTGATAGTACTGGAACTATTCACTTCATTCTTCCTGTCACCTTCAGGAGCTGACATATAATATTGACACGTGATTCCGATTGTTACAGATGTCGTGGCTAAAGGAAGAAGGTTTCGGTGGCATCATGATCTGGTCCGTGGATATGGATGACTTCCGGGGACACTGTGGTACCGGAAAGTACCCGCTCATCAACGCCATGAGGCAGGAGCTGGACGGGTACTCCGTTAAACTTGAGTACGACGGCCCATACGAGAGCTACAACCCCCACGGGAAGTACACCACTAAGAACCGTGAGTATATTTCACCTTTGCTCAACGAATTTCCCGTGATAAAATTAAATTAACAGCGTACCTTGTTGAATACTTAAAAAAAAAATGGGAGTACAATGTCTTAGATTAAATATTATATCTTGAGCTGGTTCGTTCTACTTGTAAAATGGCCACAACTCTGACTACAGTAGCCCCATGGCTTCTTTGGTGCTGACTGACAGCTCACAGCCGACTTCTGACAATCAACATTTAGGTATATACCTACATTTTGACTGTCAGAAGTGACAGCTGCTAAACACATGTTTTTGCAGATCATGTGGTTCGGCATAGGGATACATAATTTGGTCTGGTAACTTTTAAAAGCCATCAGCTGTCAGCTGTGAGCTGTCAGTAAGCACCAAAGAAGTCATGGAGCTACAGTATCTGGGTTATTAAATGAAAATAGTTTATAGAAATCTTTCTGGAAGAATTAGTATAGCAAATATCTCTGAAATAATATTCCTCTCTAGAATAGGAAAGGAGAATATGTTTTTATAATACTAACCAATGCTTTGCAGCTATAAATAGTAATTTATGAGAGGAAGTGTATGTGAATGGAGAAATGGCATCAAATTTAGTATCAGAAGGTATACAAGTAGCGTGGCAGGGTGAAATGTTGATTGGCGAGCAATTATAGTGAGGGGAGGGATTAGGCCCCCTGACTTGGAGAAGTGGAAGTATCAGAAGGTAGCCTAGCAGGGTGAACTCTTCATCGAATCTTTATTGCGGAGGGAGGCATCACTCAGCTCCAAGAAGTTGTGAAAGAGGCAGTATACTGTCTGCCTGATCTCAAAGGCCCACTAGCCAGCCAGGGTTGAAACCCCCCCCTCCCTCCAGACCTCGCTACCCACCTTCCTCTTTCTCGTCCCTAAAGCTGTTGAGATCATACAAGAGGGACTCTACAAATGAAGACAGACTTAATGAGCTTCATCCATGTGGGAAAATGCCAGATCTGTCCCAGAACTGGAATTGGCCAGATCTGGAAAAGTCAGATCTGGCCCAGATCTGCCCCACTCCTGGGCATATTTTGCCCAGATCTGGACCAGTTCTGGCCAGATATGATTTTTCCACATGGGGAGGATGAAGTTCTCAATGAACTTTCTATGAAGCCAAGGAAAATTAACATAAGACTAAAGTGAATTAGTTCAAAAGTGATTTTATGAGTTAAGAGTTAGTGCAAGTTGCTTATTTGAATTTTCAGATTTTAGCTCGTAAAATAATTTAAAAAATCAAATTTCTAAAATACAGTACATTGAAACTTGCATGTTTGTATATTCTAGAAGTATGCATAAATAAAAATGTGTTCGTAAAAACTAATAGCCATAATAATTACATAAATATGACAATTTTTATAAATTTTAAATTAATTAGGATATTATTGTATTTCTTTTGATGCATTTGCATTTTGCAGTACTTAAATTTTCAAATTTTCCCGCGGGAAAAAAACCCAATAAACCCCGCTTAGTTGTTCAGTGAAACTATAAATCGTCTCCACTGCGCCAGTGCATCTGTGACCTCTTTATTCACTAAAGCTACCTCATGTGTGTCCACAGCCAACGAAGTGTCCTGCGAGGAGGAGGAAGGTCACATCTCCTATCACAAGGACAGAGCCGACTGCACCATGTACTACATGTGCGAAGGGGAAAGGAAGCACCACATGCCGTGTCCGGCGAACCTGGTTTTCAACCCCAACGAGAACGTCTGCGACTGGCCCGAGAACGTGGAAGGCTGTCAGCACCACACACAAGCCCCTCCCACAGCCAAGAGGAGATAAGGATCCTCGTCTTGTCTGAGGGTGCTTCAGGTTGAAGGAGCACTGATGATGTTATGTGATCGTCATCAAGGACATAAGAGTCGCGTTGTTTGTCTGGGCGCATCGAGACATATTAAAAGACCTTATCAAACATTAAAAATGCAAAAAAAAAAAAAGACAAATTTGAAATATTTTGGTTTAAAAAAGATAGAAAATGAGCTTAAATTTCAAACAAACAAAATTTCATTTTGAGGATTTGTTTAAGATTCTATTATTTTCGTTAAAAAAATGAATAACTGCTATATAATATATTAATATTTAATTCACCCTCATAGACCTAGGCAATTGCAATCAACAGAATGCTCTGTCTTCCCTAATTTCATTTCGAACAGGCACATAGCTAATAGAATTCCTGGTGAGTTATAGC
>CABEEJ010008689.1:0-11071 GCA_901482245.1 Timema douglasi
CTGACAAGATACATAGACCTCCCTGCCACCAGCAAGCCAGTCTATAACTCCCCTGTACCTGACAAGATACATAGACCTCCCTGTCACCAGCAATCTATTCTATAACTCCTCTCTAGTTTATAACTCCCCTGTACCTGACAAGATACATAGACCTCCCTGTCGCCAGCAATCCAATCTATAACTCCTTTGTACCTGACAAGATACATAGACCTCCCTGTCATCAGCAATCCATTTTATTGGTAACAGAGATACATTTTTTTATAATATTTAGGTTTAGATTGATTTTTATATCCCGCCATGGATTACTCAATGGAAAGGATGAGTGAAAGTATTTTGTTCTAAAGTGACTAAGATTTATTTATTAATTGTCTGCCTTGGCTCTATTATCCCACTTGACCATTCTAGTTGCATTATCTAAGAACTACACGTCACGGCTCTCTACGTTTATTGGCACTAAACTATTTTGTTTTTATGTTTCACTTCAAATCATACTCTTGAAATATGTTAAGATACATTTTACTTGCTACTATCCAGGTTCCTGTTGAATGGATTTTATTGTTTATCATTTTAAAACTTAAATAGCACTAAAGTGTGTATCAATATATTTTAAGTATTGAGACTAAAGACTCTGTGGTTATAGTCTAACAAAGATGTCTTCATGTTTCAGCCTGAAGGGAGATGCTCAACACTCGTTCAAAGGTGATAGAACGTTAGAAGAAATTGTAAACTTTGCTACGAGATTGTCTGGCCCACCTATTCAAACAATAACGAGAGAGGAGAGTTTAGATAACATCAAGAACTCTCATTCATTGTTCTTTATTTACGTCGGAGAACAAAATGGTCCTTTATGGGTAAAGAACATAATACAACGCTTTCATTTTCCAGACAATAATTGAAAGTGGCTTATCCCTCATTAATATGTAAATCTATATTTAATATAATTTAAAAATACTTTAAAATTGACAAAGATATCTATGTTTGATATGTTCATGCTTATTTAAGTTAAGATAAAATCATCATAACTTTTATCCCTTTAAGATTCAGCTCAATTTTTTTCCCGAATTGTGAATCTTTCAAGTAAAATGAACACATCCTAAGTTAAGGTACTATCCCTGTATTGAAACTATGTCTACAGGACACGTATGCTGAAGTGGCTGAAACATTCCAGCCTCACGGTTTCTTCTACGCAGTTTCCTCTTTACTAGTAAAGAAACACGTCACCCTCATGAGATCACCGACATTAGTCGTGTTCAAGGAGAACTCTTATTACTTTTTTGAAGGTTTGTGGAAATACACACATTCTACTACAATAGTTTTGAATGTTAGGCAGGCCTCCGACTCTGATGAGTCTTTTTCTGCTAAGGTCCTTGATTCAATTCATGGTCTGACAAAAGAATCAATGTTGGGATTGGAGTTTCCCTTTTCAAGGCGACAAACTAGCGGTCAAAAGTCTGCTTGTTGTGGCGCCTCATTGATAATTTAGTGGCGTGCTAATACAATCTTTTGATCCAGTAATAAGAGCATAACTATATATATGTATATCAATGATGCCAGTGGGTCACTTTTCTCACTTTGTCACTCTTTTTTTTTGTCACTTAAAGTCACTTAAAAAAAACACTTAGTTACTTTTCTAAACAGCTTTATTATGCTTACCAGTTTTAAGGGTGTTTCAAGAAGGAAGGTTATCATTTAGTAATCTTATTCAGAAATATTGAATGCAGTATAAAACATAATATCTTCATATTATAGTTCTTATATATTATATTCTTAGTTGTTGTCATAATTTAAAGTGAATCTCAATGATGAGAAACTGAGGGGTTTTCTTAAAAACATAAACTACTAATGGTTTTGCTTGATATTACATTGTTGATTGCTGCTTATCGCTTTGATGGTCGCATGGTTTAAGGCGCTACTCTTACAATAGAATAGACTGCCGAGAAGGAGGAGATCAGATTTGAATCCCAGTTGGGTGCACTGAGGGTGGTTTTTCCTTAATGGTTTTCCACTCTCTCTCTCTCATCATGCGAATTTGGGTGCACTTCCTTAAAATTAAACCTTCCTCATCCCTAACCATTAAGCTTAATTAGTACATAAGCAAATAACTTGGAGAGCTATTAAGATGCATTGCTAAAAAAATCATTTTGTTATTAATTATTTATAATGTTTTCAAAAATAAAATCACAACACAGGTTTTGTTTTAAAATGATCCAAAGCTTTATTAATGTACGCCATTTTTATTTTCACTGTTTCATTTTTAACAGAAGGAAGGTTTTGAGGGGATTAGTGTTTGTGGTGCCAGGAATAGATAACTGTATACACCTCAAGGTGGCTACAGACGGAAAACAAAGTCAGGGAATTAAAAAATATGTCTAAAATAGCTCATTAATTTCACAACCAAACACTAAAACAAAAGTTAATAATACCTAAATAAAATAACATTTTAATTTTTAAAATAACTTATAAAACCGTTTATGCTTAGTAGTATGTTGTAGGTGACCTAGCGGTCTAGGGGTAAGGTGTCAGACTTCTAGGCTGGCGGCCGGGCTTCAATCCTCGGTCCCGGCACAGATTTATCTGATTACCAAACCCTACCTTCACCTCTGACAAGACATCTTGTGAATGTGGGGAATGCCAGGCCTCCACCGTGGTTCGGATTCCACGTTAAACTGTAGGTCCTTCATTTCATCTCACAATCACCCTACCATTACACATTAGTGTAAGTGCGTATAACCCGAACGGGTAGTAAGACACGATGCTAATAATAATAATAATAGTAGTAGTATGTTTAGTAGATACAAACTTTTTTTAATATGTGATCATTAATAAATAAAACAAGACATGATCCACCATTAAAACTGGAAAAAAATAGTTAGGGAAAATTGAAAAATGTTGCCTGTAAAAGTCAGGGAATCTTGTAAAATATGTTTTGTAGCCACCCTTTAACTAAACTCTTGGAAACTATTTAATGTTTCTGAAGATAGGTCGATTGATGAGTGGGAGGAAGCGTTTGCAGCTTGAAGACAAAATTCATTAAATTGAAGGGGTTAGAGTAGACAGATTTTGGATCCATTTATTCACATTCAGCTGAAAACTTAAAATTTCCAACTCTCTGTAAATTTGTAAAGGCTTCCCTATTTCTTTCCCATGGAAACGTGAATTTTGAAAGAAGGTTTTCCTCCTCAAGCAGAGTCCTCACAGAAGATCGGGCCAAAATGTAATAACTTACATTGAGTGTATATCAAACTAGAAAAGATGCATCACAACTGTATAATAATTAATTAACCAGAGCTACTGCCCATCACAACACAATTATTAGCTCTTAACCGAGTTGTTCACTGAAAACATCAAAACTATCTGAACCAAAAGAAAAGAAAAAATATAGACGATAAAAAAGAGGAAATAAAATTAATGTATTGAAAGAAGAAAAATTAAGAAAAAGCTCAAATTAAAAATATTTTTAAATTTATTTTGGTGATTTTCTTAAAGTTAAGTTAAAGTTTGGTTTTAACTGGTATTATTGGTCAGGGACAAGGCGATTAATCGCCTTTTAAGTCACTTTTTAATCACTCTTTTACGGCTTATTGTCGCTGTTCTCACTTATTTGAAGACACTTCGGCACTGGAATCCCTTCTTACAGAACGTGGTGGAATGGCGTTCCTATACCTCTATTAAGGCAAACACAAAATTCAGAAAAAATCTCTTTTCAAGAAGACGTGATTAGTAAATTACTTACATAAGTGTGGTGCTTTATTTAAAAATTAGCTACTTATCTGAACAATAGTTTTTGTGCCCAACAATTACAGATACGTTGCCTAACCCTAACACACAGTCACCAGAAGGTGTATCAGAGGAAGAGAAGCAGCCTTGAGAGTGTTGGTGGGGGTGGGGCTGATGTCTGGTGGCACAAACTCCTTTAAAACAGTTGTCACACTGAACATTCTTACTGGGTCAGTCACGTATGTCTTGGTTGTGTGATGCGTTATGTGCTGAGTAAGTTTTATGTGACCTAAGACGGAAAAGATAACTAGTTGTTTTTCAAAGGCAAATTAAAAACCTAGACTTAGTGAAGATGACAGTAATTGTGAGACAGTGTGTGTTAGTAACTGCCAAAAGGATGCAATAGTCCAACAACCTTCCACCATCTCGTCGATGGATGCAACACCTTCAACTTCAAAGTTAAATAGTACTGATTTGTTCAAAGACTCGTTGGTTAATAGTGATGGAAAACAAATTGAAACAAGTGATGAAAACAACCAAAACGATTTGCCAAATTGTTGGATATACGAACAAAATAATCAATTTTGTATAAAAAAAATTGTTAGTTATTCGTTAAAAACTCAAAAACATGTTGTAAAATATGCAGAGAAGTGGGAAGTTTAGGCGCTGAGAAAAAAAATAGGCATGAAAATTTCAAATGAGAGCGAGATTTGGCATCATGGGGATACAAAAAAAAGAAGATCTTTGACCACAAAGAAAGCGCAGGACATAAAGGAGCACAGAATATTGTTTTATAAGGAAAAAAATAAACTTTTGAGAAGGTGATACTGAAACAACGTTCTCACAAGAAATAAATTACTCTAAATATTTTTTGTATCACATGTAAGTTTGCAGAAGGTAATCAGTCCTTTCATAATTTTGAAACATAAATTGATCTACTAGAGTTAAACGGCCTTGTCATGGGACATATTTTACATTTATATAAATCTTGTGATAATATTGTTGAGCACGCTAGTCAAGAGATGAGGAAAGCACTTGTAAATTAAACCATTCAATCTGATAACAAAATTGGATTAATTATTGACAAATCTACCCCTTTAAGTAATAAATCCAGTCTCGTTGTGTACATTAATGTTTTTATATCTCAAAAAGGTGTGGATGCTCCGATTAATTTGTCTTTGAATCTGGTTGAGCTTAACAGTGTTACCGACAAGGGTATGCTTGATTGCGATATATACTGCCTTCACTTTTACGGATTGACAGACTTATTTTTGAACAATAACTTAATAAGCTTAACGTGTGATGGTGCAGCAGTGATGATCGAGAAGAACAATGGTGTTGTGGCATCGTCCAAAGAGAAATTCCCATCAATTATGGTTTGGCATTGTGCTAATCACAGAGTTGAGCTTTCAGTTTCTGATGTGGTTAAATTTCTTTCGGGGGTCAACAGGTTTAAAGCCTCGATTGACAAGTTGTACATTTTATACCAAAATAGCAGCAAATTAAGTATTTTTTAAAAATTACTACAAGTTGAACTGTTGAAAGTTGGTAGAATATTGAGTAAACGATGGGTTGCATCTAATTTCATGTCCGTTTCAGCTGTATGGACAACCTATGACGATTTAGTAAGTCATTTTAAAGAGTTAAAAGAAGATTCAACATATGATAACCATGAAAAGTGCATTTTTAGTGGCGTTCTGAAAAAAATTACTGATTTAAACTTCATTTTAGATCTTGGCTATGTGTGATGCGTTACAGGAACTATCCGAATTGATAGAGGCTTTGCATCATAAAATCAGTACCAGGTACTTACTATAACATGGCCCTAGAAGCAGTACAAAATGTTAATTTTGTTGGGAGTTCTTCATAAAGAGGAAAGACGCAAGAGTAATGATCCTTTAGATCCCGAGAAATTATGCAAAGAATTGAAACAATCAATTGAGAATAATAGACTGCTCATTGAACAAGATTTGGAGATTGTTAACTTGATGAAAGTAATAGACACAAAAAGCTGGCCCATAAATGTGCAAATAACTTATAGGGAAAATGAAATGAAGAAACTAACTGCCAAGTTCAAACTCAATGAAAGACAATTAATTGGGAGTTTCCGGGAATATGTATATAGTAAGACATTTCCGGACAGTCTTGTTGTATTGAAGAATATAATAGTCAGTTGCTAAATCTTCCAGTGAATGTGAGAGGGGTTTCTCCCAGATGAATTTGACTATGATATCACTAAGAACATCTTTGAAGACCACAACCATCGTTGGTCTTTTATTTATTAGAATCGGTCGACCGCCCCTCTTCGTTTATTTAATCCCTCCAAGTATGTCGACTCATGGCTTGTTTCAGGCGGTATTCCGCCATAGACACTCAGAGTAAGGAAAAAGGTGTAGAGGTATTGAATATGTTGAAAACATAAAACAACTTTGGAGTTGCTTCTAAAATGGACACTCATTTTTTTAATAATTATGTATATAATAGCCCATGTGTATTTTTAAATCAAAACACATTTGTTTCAAATAAAACCATTTGTGTTGTGTAATCTATGACTATAAATTACTAATCACTCCTATCATCCTCATTTGTATAGTAAAACTAATAGTAAAATAAAAATAAAAATTAAATTAAACATCTGGTGAGCATTTGCATTAAATTGAATTGAAAAACATTTAAACACAATCACACTATGATAAATTTTAATATCTTTTTTTCTGTCTTTAGAAGAAAATAATGGCTAAAACATGCCTTTTGAAGCTTAAATTAAAAAGGGGAGGGGGAGGGGGGCGTTCGGGTACCTAAAATTTTATAAATCAACTACCGTATGTGTGTGTATATATATCAGTAGATTCCAGTTGCTAATAACCCAAATGTGCTGATTAGCTGTAAAAAGAAAAGGAAAAAAAGTACATTACGTACATTTATGTCTGCATAGTAAAATATTTTTATTTGAGACCTGCTACTTCATGTGATTATTATAATTAAACACAACAACATTTTACGTTTCTACGTCGCCCTCACGCTTCACTGGCCAATTAGAAACCATACAGTTTCTGTATTTATAAGACTTCCTGCTCTCGGGTTGATCCTCTTACATTGGCTGTATGCAAGCGTGATACAAGTCATATGGGAACAAACTACTGAATAAATATAAATCACAAGACATTTACCGGCTGCGTAGAGGGTAAATTTAAATGCACTACGTCAGTGTCAAATCAACCAATGAAAATTTCATTTTGGAACTTGATGTCCTGGCTTTAGTTAATTTTTTGGTATATTTGTACCTTACCATGTGATATTAAAAACAGATTTTTTAGTCTACCCATTTTTATGATATTGAGTTTTCTAAATTATTCTAAACCCCCAAAACTCGCTATCTACCATGACCTTAAATACCTATAGTAGCTACAAACCTGAGACAGGTGTTATTTTTTAGCTTATGAGTACATTTCTTGTAGCCAGTCGGCTATCTTGGCAAAGGGACTGCTCAGAACATGCAAGCCTTGACATGTTTATTAATGTGTTCTTACTGTCACTTCCAGCCAGCTCACTTGTGGTCCGACTCTGTGTGTGCACTTCAGTTTGTTTGAGCAATGTCTATTTATTGACGACTTCAGTCGTCTTGGGGTATAGTGTTTGCCTCAGGACCCGATGTTTGTGGGTTCAAATCCAGCCAAGGTTGACGGATTTTTCTTGAGTGATAACAATTCTCAGCGCTACTTCTTTTGGAAGGAAATTAAAGCCGTCGATTGTGGCATGTAAAAGAACCCTGAAAGTTATGAGAAAATACTTTTCCCGGCAAAATTGGTGGGCCCTTTTGCCTGTGCTCATAAAAAAATCTAATGTGCTGATATAATCAGTCAGTTCAGAGAGTGCACGTTAAATACGTCAGATAAATAAATATAAATAAATTTTATTTATTTTCTATGTTTTCTGTTATATTGAGAAACACTAACAACCTGTTCAGTAAAAAAAAAGTATATCCTTGTTGTGAAGCTTAGTAAGTTTAATTCAGTAAATGTACGAAGGCAACAGTGAACTTTTCTAAAGAGAGACTCGAATTATAGCAGTTCACAAATGATTACTAAAGAAAAGTGGCAGATAATACCGGCCTAATATGCACTTTAGTTGAACCTAAATACAACAAGATTTATTAAACACATGATTTGAAATATGGAGTGAAATAAGTGGTAAAAATACTGTTGCAACCCTTTTCTACAAAAGAGGACACTGGATTAGTTAAGACTTGAGGAAAGTAAATTATTGGATGGTTTTACTAAGTTGTGAAATCAAACCACACATTAAAATATGCACTTCTTGCGGATTGCAGTTAGGAAAGCAGAAGGAAGAACTTTCTGAGGAATTTGAGATTCCTGGTCCTGGTCATATTATGGAGCCTGAATACTTGAACCCAGATGCAGCTTTAAGTCACTTAAATGCCTCTTTGACCTCTGTTGTTGAGTCTCCACTGTGTCTCTGACCTCTCTTGTTGACTCTCCACTGTGTCTCTGACCTCTCTTGTTGAGTCTCTATTGTGTCTCTGAGCCCTCTTGTTGAGTCTCTACTGTGTCTCTGACCTCTCTTGTTGAGTCTCTACTGTGTCTCTGACCTCTCTTGTTGAGTCTCTACTGTGTCTCTGACCTCTCTTGTTGAGTCTCCACTGTGTCTCTGACCTCTCTTGTTGAGTCTCCACTGTGTCTCTGACCTCTCTTGTTGAGTCTCCACTGTGTCTCTGACCTCTCTTGTTGAGTCTCCACTGTGTCTCTGACCTCTCTTGTTGAGTCTCCACTGTGTCTCTGACCTCTCTTGTTGAGTCTCCACTGTGTCTCTGACCTCTCTTGTTGAGTCTCCACTGTGTCTCTGACCTCTCTTGTTGAGTCTCCACTGTGTCTCTGACCTCTCTTGTTGAGTCTCCACTGTGTCTCTGACCTCTCTTGTTGAGTCTCCACTGTGTCTCTGACCTCTCTTGTTGAGTCTCCACTGTGTCTCTGACCTCTCTTGTTGAGTCTCCACTGTGTCTCTGACCTCTCTTGTTGAGTCTCCACTGTGTCTCTGACCTCTCTTGTTGAGTCTCCACTGTGTCTCTGACCTCTCTTGTTGAGTCTCCACTGTGTCTCTGACCTCTCTTGTTGAGTCTCCACTGTGTCTCTGACCTCTCTTGTTGAGTCTCCACTGTGTAAGAAAGTACACCGTTCTAAGAAGTATTGTAAAGAAAAGATGGAGAAAATAAAAAAAACCTACAAAGAGTAATTTTTTACTTCTGAAGCTGATTTAAATAAGACATAATTTCATTGCTGATTCAGGAAGTACGATACATTAAAAACCAAAGTATTATCAGCTTTTTAAGACTCCATTTTACATCGTATTATAGTCACTCTTGAAGTTGATGATGTAGATTCTGATCACATGAATGGCTTTTTGTGGTTGTCTCGGTGAATGTTGTAGAACATGGTTTCAAGATATTATCACATCCAGCTGGACCAGCAACTTCATTCTTCTTCCCTAGGAAACCGGATGTTCATACTTTGCAAACTTGATCCAAATTCAGCTACTGGAAAAACAAACTAGCTAACCCCACAGGAGATAACAAAAGCATCCAATATATTAGTCAAGAAAAAATAGTTTCTTTATCGGAGGTATGAAAATCTTTGTCACTTTCCAGGGCTAGGTCCATTTGTTTTGTATCATTGAGATACCACCTTGAAATTTTGACTGACTGGCTATGAAACTTTTAGTGAATATATATTTTTTAAATTTAGTTTCTTTGAAAACTCAAAATAAAGAATTTTTAAAAGCAGTGAAATTGTTTTTAATACACAAAGATATCATGCTTTATATCAAATGAAAGCCTTAAACTCTAAAATCACACCTGTCTCAGGCCTGTAACTACTATAAGTATCTAGTAAATGGCATTTAGAGTTGTAGTGGCTAGCAAATTTTGGGGATTTTAGGCAATTATCTGTATTATATAGTGCTCAAAACCTAGTGTTAAGATTTATTTACATAGCAGACCCGCCTCGGTGGCGTAGTTGGCTAAAGCGCTTGTCGTGTTGAGCTCGATTACTGAGGACGGGAAGATCGAGGTTCGAATCTCGGTTGGGTGAACTGGGGATGGTTTTTCCTAAATGGTTTTCCACGCAAATGCGGGTTCACTTCCTCTAATTAACCTTCCCAATTCCTAATCAATTAGCGTAATTAGTACTTAGAGCGTATAACCCGAACGGGCAGTAAGACGCGGTGCTAAATATTATTTACATAGCTCTTTAACTAATCCCATGTTACTACCACCACTAATGAATATTTTTGTTTGGAAGCCCCTCAGTTGCACAGTACCTTACTTTTTAATGCAATAATATGAGATCCACGTCTGTTTTTATTTCACTGTTACAAAACACTCACTATTCTTTGAATATCTTCCCTCAGATGGCGCCAGGAGTGATACATTAGACTTGAGCACGTTAAATACAACAATGTATGAGTGGATCAATGCAGAGAGATTTGCCACATTTCCTCAAGTGACTCGCGGAAACATTCACCAGTTGCTGCAGACAAAGAAGTATTTAGTACTGGCGGTCGTCAAGGAGAACAAGCTGCAAGAAGTGACGACAGACATGATCGAGTGAGTAAACTAGTCACATTGACTCTGGATACAGACCAAGAAGTATTTAGTACTGGCGGTCGTCAAGGAGAACAAGCTACAAGAAGTGACGACAGACATGATCGAGTGAGTAAACTAGTCACATTGACTCTGGATACAGACACACGTGTGATTTATCACATCTCTAAGCTAATGTCTGCACTTCCTTCTACTCTCCCCATATCTCCCAAAGATTAGGTTAACTACCGGTACTGATTAAAAATATACACAAATTACTCCAATATTCTTAGTTTTTTCAGGAAAAAGTATTTGGCTTAAAATCTATTCATACTATTTTAGTATTCTTTGGAACCAAGCAAACGATTGTACAGAGTCAGCAAAGCTTGGAATATCATAATAATCCCGAGTTTGATTCCTGTGTTCAGATGTCATTTTTCAATTCATGATTACTTTACTGTAAATTGTGCCTTTTTGTATATGAAACTCGATCTCTAATTATTTATAACCTTATCCAGGTTGTCTACCATTCGGGAAAATCAGGGAAAACGGGAATAAGTTGGGAATTTGGTAAATCACAATAAAAATCCGGTAAAATGATATTTTTCTCAAAATATGAAATACAATAATCAGTAAATTATGTCATTTTTTTGTTTGTAGCTGTGTAATATATTTTTAATTCCTAGTAAACAATTTTAATTCAACTTTTAAAACTTATTTTTATTATTATCATTAAAAACATATTAATAGAAAAATGAT
>CABEEJ010008690.1:0-22494 GCA_901482245.1 Timema douglasi
AGCCAATCAGAGAGCGAGGAGGCGTGGTCACGTGACCAAATCCAGCCAATAGCAGCCTGTGCTAGGTGGCCATTACCACTACTGAGTGTATTCCTCAGCAGATTCATAACCATCTCGATTGCTCTAAATCTCGCTTCAGTGGCCGGATGGTCTAAGGCGTCACTCTCATGTTATATTTACCTGATGATGACGGGGATTTCAAGGTGAAGAATCCTGGTTGGGCTTACTGGGGGGTGGATTTTCCTAAATGGTTACCCACCTTCAATCTACTCCACTCAAATACTGGTGCATTACCTATTAAATGCTTTCTTCCTCATCCCTACCCTAGTAGAGTGCCTATCACATAGTTGACCTAATTGATTTTGGGGTAAAGTGGTCACCTCAGGCTCTGATATTTGTGGGTTCAAACCCCGCTGGGGTTGACGGATTTTCCTTGAATGATAAAAATCATATCATAATTTTCTTCGGAGGGGAAGTAAAGCCGGTCCATGTCAATTGTGGCCTGTAAAAGAACCCTTGAAGGTATGTGATAATAACTTTCCCCAAAAAACTGGTAGGCCCTTTCACTCTCGCTCATAGAAATTATCGTGTGCTGATATATTCAGTCGGTTCAGAAAGTGCACACTAAATACCTGAAATAGATTAATAAAAGAAAAAAACCCATCATATATGCGTATAACCTGTACAGGTAGTAATTAATACACAGTGATTAGAAAAAAAAATTACCATAACCATTCAGTTCATCAAGTAAACCACTCAATATTCTCAGGAATAGAAGGCTAGTTATAACTATCCTAACTATCTTGGTCAAGGTAGCCTCGTTGTTTTTTACTCCACCCCACATATTTATAATTACATTTAATTCCATTAGTTTTTTAAGTAACCTATAATAATTATTGGAGTGAATATATTAAGGTGGGATAGAAGGGGACTTAAGTCAAGGTAAATATTTTTTTCTAGTTTTATATCAAAACAACTTTTGGCAAGAAAAAAAGTATTTCTGTGTATAGGTTTGGTTTTATTTTATGCGTATATCATGCCCAAATGGTGTTTTACGTTTGTCATTGGAACCGAATAGTTTGAACTAGAATTTTTATCTTAATTTAAAAAGTGCGAAAATACTGTTCTTAACTCCCGTCCCCTACACCTCCACCTTGAAGCTGGATAAAATAATCCTGGGTATATAAACATATGTAAGTATATGTAGGAGCTTTTAGTATAATCTGATAAATATCAATAAATTATTTTTGTGATATGAAATGGAATGTGAGCTAAGCATGCTTGCAATTTTTTTTAGGAAACATTTATTTTGCCCGAAATAAATCAATTAGCTCTTAAATAGATAGGCTTAAAGTTAAATTAATTTTCTCCGCATAGGGGTATACAAAATTCTTGAATATTTATCATGGACAAGATGAAATTTAGTAATACATTTCTTTAAATCCAAGGAAAAAGTTATCAAACGATTCCAGGATACCAGTGACAATTTCTTAAAAATTTGTTGAGATTACTCTGTGTAGAAAACAAAGTGAATTGTAAAAAAAATTAGTTGTCGTGTATAAAAGAATCCTATCAAAACTAAAAACTTGTACCATAGAAACTCACGTTTCCTTTCGTTCCACATTAGGGCGATTGGGCCTTTTCATTTGGCGTGGAAACTCAGAGCCATGGGAACAAACAGCTATCTTCAAGAATTTTTATTGTTTTGTAATTTTATTTTCAAAAACAGTTTCTTCAAAAATAGAATCATGTTGATTAAGTTATACTTTTTATATCCACACCTCCTCTACAAATTTAACAGTGATCAAATATCGATAAAATTTATATTTTTTAATAGAAAACTGCCAGCTTCATGTTTAAATAAAAGAAAATGTAACAATTAATAAACATCGATACATTATCTTAGAAGGGTTGTTGAAAATATTTACATAATAATTTCACTCGTTCTCGAGAAAACTGGTATTCCCAAACGTAAGATTTTTCCGCAAGACCTGTCCGGTAGCTAGTGCCATCTACGGTTTCCGTGATCCATCTGTTCTTGTTGATGCGAAAGGATACTTCAACCTATTGTAAATCCACGCCTTTCCCCCTCCCTTCCACCACCCCACAAAATAGGTTTTAGACTTGCACTCAACAGGGCCAAGGGCCTTAACAAGCTTACTCTGAATTTAATCTATACCGCAAGCTTTTTATTTAAAAAAAAAAGTTCCATTTATTCAATTATAGTTTTCAACTTGCAAGTCTTGAGATGTCCACAGGACTAATTCTGAACGGAGTAGCAATAGTTCAATATGCAAAGAATAGGTTTTTCAAAGGAGATTCCTAAAAATTCCACTTTTTTTTCAAGCTGTAATTTTTGTTGTTGATTGCCAAAGTTAGAGTTTGCTTATCTTAAAATAAAATACTTCCATTAGCTACTAAGTAAGTTAAAATAGTTGACCTTGCATTGATTTTTTCTTTTCAAAACATTGGGATTGGATTGTTAGAGTTGTATTAACTTTCGTCTGAACAAATTGCCCACCATCATCCAAGTTGTGTCCATTCACAGCGTTTCAGTCATCGATTAGTAAAATGTGACAAGACAATCATGTCATGAGATACTGGCCATGAAACGGCTCTGTATGAAAAGTTGCCTACACATCCCACTATGGGTCAGTTTCATAGTCAAATTTAGTGCGCCTCAAGTGCGGCGCTACACTAAATGCAATACGACACCTACATAAACTCGAATATAATGGGCGGTTCTTGCATAGGAAACTGGCCTATTCCATTCTGGTTTAGGTAGGTGTCGTCATGTACTTAGTGTAGCGCCGCACTTGAGGCGTACTAAATTTGACTATGAAACTGGCCCATCTCTCGGCATGGATTGAGAATAATTACTAAAGGGGGAGGGGTATATGGGACGTGATAAACGTAAGTATTTTTTGCAGTTTTCTTATAATTTTTTTTGGCCAAAATAGATAAAATATTGATCGAATAGACACATAGATTTTGATCTTCTTCACAAGGTTATATCAACATTTGTTGAATATAGTCATGATTTTAGCGGAATTAGATGATAAACTTTTTAAATTAAGTGAAAAAGATGTCATTAAAATATTCAAAAACTGTTGATATCCCAATATAAATAAAATGAAATCAAATGTTTACTCTGGATATATATATATATAATTTTATTTTGACCAAAAAAAGAAGTGTAGCTGTAAAAAACTGCGGAAACAATGTTTTCAACTAGCGTTCTCTATATCTCACCGTAAGGTCAGTATTTTTTAAGATCATTTCTGAAAACGTTTTGAGACAAAATGATAGACTTTTTTAATAGACACATTTTGCTAAATTTTCTACATATAATGATTGGCTATTTATCATGGACATCCTGGAACTAGACTAGGATTTTTTTTTTTAATCAATTCTCACCATGCGCCTAACTAGATTCAAGAAATGTTGAGATTGTTATATGTATACAAATTACACTAAATATATGTACTAGAGGTATTTCTGTTTGTTTTTTTGGCAAACATGAATAGAATGTATCTTTATTAGATATGATCAATTTAATATTTAGACAAGTAACTGTTATAAGAGTTCCTGAACGCTTGTCATAGGCATAGTGTAATTCAAACATTAACTAAATGGCTGACCAGACACACATCATTGTTGGATTATTAAGCTCCCTTCAGCTTAGTAAAAAAAATGTTTTTTTAGCGCTGAGTTATTACTACCCGTTAATGCTATACGCGTATGTACTAATTACGCCAATGGTTTTAGGGATCAAGAAGGTAATATTTAGAGGAAGTGTATCCACATTTGTGTGGAGGGAGAGTGGAAAACCAGTTTGTAAAAATCACCTTCAGTACACTGACCCAGATTCTAACCTCAATCACTCCATCATCGGCAATCCAGTCTACTGCGAGAGTACCGCCTTAGACCAAGCGGCCACCGAAGCGAGTTTGTTATTATTATTAACTTTATCTCTTTAATAGGAACTCTAGTTATGCTAAGTTCCATCATCAAGTGAGATATGCCAACCAACCGAATGAACACCCTCTTTCGTCTAAGATAGTGCCAATGTCTACGAATAGAGGGTGTCATTTGCTCAGCACAACAAACCCACCAGACGGTAATCTTAGTTTTCTAGACCGTAGCTGCCACTTATTTATTCAAGTTGCTCCCCATTTGTTCTAACGAGGCTGAGTTAACCCCGTTCCAGATCCATTGTTTCACAGATAAATTCTGGAAGAGCCAGGGATCAAACCCGTGCCTTCTGTATATGAAGTCAGGAGTTCTTATTACTAAACTAAAGGGGCGGTCTTAGTTACGCTATCAGAAATTAATTTTAATTAATACCTCATATTATTGATATAACAAGACATGTTCAATTTTAAGCCAACGTAAAATATTGTAAACAGGTTAATAAAACAAAAACACACTAAACAAAAATCGTTACGTATGAAAAAAAACAACTTCCAAGGTGCCTGGGGGCAGGAGAGTGGGAAAAGGCGGGGGTTGACTGATGCAATTGATTGGCGACCCTTGTCATTATCTTATTAGTTTGGAAGGAGCGGCGCTCATTAAGCAATTAATACATCAAAGCAATTATTCTGTATAGGGCATGGAAGAGATTTATCAGGTATTTATCAGGATTACCAAAGAGATGAAGTCATCTTTGGGTGTAGAGCGTCATGTGGGAGTACTGTTGATGGTTAGGGTTTGATTTAAGGAGGTCAAAAGGTCAAGGTTACTCGTTATTTATGTTTGATTTAGGATTGTATCTTCTTTTCTACCATCATACATATGATTAGAATATTTTTAACGTTTTATTCCATGCATCTTAGGACTATTTTGTGTTATATCCATTTTATATTAACTACTATAGTGTTGTTAGAATGAGTAAGGCAGAATTAAAAGGAAATATATCCACATTTTCGTTGAAGGGGCGTTGAAAACAATTTAGGGAAAAATACACTCAAAGCACTTGGACGGGATTCGAGCTCCAACATCCTCATAAACGGCAGACCAGACTATTCCATTTTAAGAGTGCTTTCTTAAACCCGTATTTGATTGGAAAGAGAGTGGGAAAACTATTAGTCAAACTCGTTTTGTAAGTATACCCGGCCGAGATTAGAATCTCGACCTCTTCTATCACCGACAAACCAGACTTCACGAGCGTGTGACATTCAGTTACGTCACGCCCACGTACGTGGGTGACTAGGTGTTAAGTCAACGTTAAGTGATGTTGTTGACATAAATTTCCTCTGTGTTTGAATAAGCGCATGTGACACAACCTTCAACTAAAATGAACGCGACACTAGACCCGTGTTTTCGTTCCTCCTTTCCAAACATTCTGTCTAATGCGCATTAAACGACTAATCCGTTGCAATCCATTTTATAAGAGGTTATTTATTCGATTCTTTTCCTCGGCAATGCGTTATTTTTAAGTGAACTTATAAACACTTTTCTTCTTGAAAACATAATATATATATATTTATTTAGTTTTCAAATGCGTAGGATGAGAAAGGAAACTTAAACGTGGGAGGTTCTTGATGAAATCTAAATCAACCATTACAGAAAGCATCGCTGCCAAAAGAAACAAGATGGCATTGTGGGTGAGGGGAGAATCTTTAACGGGGTGTCTTTCAATGACACGGACCTAAATAAACCCTTATACTTACTCTCCCCTTCACAGGGAAGGCGAGGAATATGTTGTTTTTTTCTCTTACAAAAATATATATATATATATATTTTTTTGTATTTTTCCTCCTGTGAATTTGTCTATTTCTGGTATCAGTGGAGCTTTTTTTACTTCTTTTGGGAAGTGTTCCAGCTACCCGTCCATCAGCCAGCCAGATAGTGAGGTGCTGTTTCTACATCCACACCACCACTCAGGGGGCGGGACAGTTTTAGAAGAGACAAGCGTGGCTTTATAATGCCGGGGCGAGAATATTTAACGTCACATTGGTTCGAAACTCTTATTACCACAATCGTTATAATTTATTTTTGAATGAGCGCAGTGAAGTTCTGTTTCAACATGATAATTTGATATTTCCTCTTTCTGTATGTAGGGAAAGTTTTTTTTCACGATGACTATCAAATTGGGTGGCCTGGCGGTTTAGGGATAAGGTGTTGGACTTCTGTGCTGGGGGTCAGGGGTTCAATCCTCGGTCCCGGCACAGACTTATCTGATTACAAAACCCTTCCTTCACCTCTGACAATATGTGTATTAATCATAACTTGTGAATGTGTGGAATGCCAGGCCTCCCTCGTGGTTCGGATTCCACGTTAAACTGTAGGCCCTCTATTTCATCTCACAAACATCCTACCATCACACATTATCATAAGTGCATATAACCCTAACGGGTAGTAAGACGCTGTGCTAATAATAATAATAATAATAATAATAATAATAATAATAATAATAATAATAGACTATCAAATTCGTGGACTAATTTTAGTGAAATTTGGCAGGGACATTTTTTAACCCCGGGCCGAAAGATGTGTCTGAGGGTTTCTTAAACTTTCTATCCGTTTCAATATGATGGCCGTTCAAAGGAATGTTTCGTTTATCAGCTCATCTAAAGTGATTAGAATTTAAAACTCAAAGCAATCGATTCAGTATCTTAGGGCCTATTTTTGTAACAACGGCTATTTTTTTTATAGCAGCGTCTTACTAATTGTGAGGATTATACGCTTATCTACTAATTACGCTAATGGTTTTAGGGATGAGGAAGGTCATATTTAGATGAAACGTACTCGCATTTGCATGGGTCTGAGTGTAAAATAATTTTGATAAAAACTACTCTCAGTTTATCCAATCGAGATTTGAACCTTGATCTCCCGTTATCGATATTCCCGTTTATTCTACTGTGGGAGTAGCTTTTCTGTAGTATCGATTATAACAACTCATAGTTCTTAAAATGATGTTCTTAATCTCTGGACCGAAATGTGTTATTGTGACTAAAAGACTTATTTAAACATTGTTCGTTTATTTTTTTATCTTATGTACCAAAAATCAATACATATTATAAATTAGTAAAATATTGTACACATATGGCAGTTATTTGAAACTCAGGCATAAAAAGAGGAAGAAAAGATTAATCAAAATACAAAATCCATGTGCTTATAAAAATACATAATATATTACTAAAGATTCCTAAGGCTTAAAGATTCCCTCTCTAATGTACTGAGATTCTAGAATTTATTGTGTTAGTATTGATTTTAATGTGTTTATGTCTAGAAAATTAATTACTATAATTGGTAAATATAATTATATTGTTAATTACGTGTTTTTTAATACTAAGGGAAGAATTATATTAAGGGGAAAGGGGGGGAAAGGGGAAAGTTCAATCTTAACTCATATTAAGCTAGAGCTGCCATTTGTTAAAAACAATCATGAAACCTTTATAATGAACCTTAGATTATGGTTAGAAGATATTACTTGTTTTATTTAAATTAGATACAAATTTGTATTTTATTGGGTTTTTAGTAATATTATTATTATTTAGCACCGCGTCTTACTACCCGTTCGGGCTATACGCTTTAAGTACTAACTACGCTAATGGATTATGAATTGGGAAGGTTGAATTAGAGGAAGTTAACCCGTATTTGCATGGAGGGAGAGTGGAAAACCATTTAAGAAAAACCACCCCCAGTTCACCCGACCGAGATTCGAACCTCGATCTCCCCGTCATCAGCAGTCAAGCTCAACACGATACTAGCGCGTTAGCCAACTACGCCAACGAGGCGGGTGTTTTAGTAATAAAAGCTGTTGTCTTGAAAAATGTGTGTATTGTGACCTTTCCCCTTTACCTTCATACGTAATTCAAGTACTTAATATGTTATGACCCGCTTCGGTGGCCGCGTGGTCTAACGCGCTACTCTCGCAGTAAACTATACTGCCGATAACAGGGGGATAGAGGTTCGAATCTCGGTCGGATGTACCGAAGGTGGTTTTCCAAAATGGTATTCCACTATCCTTCCACGCAAATTTGGGTGCACTTCCTCTAAATTAAGCCTTCCTAATCTCTTAGTGTGATTAGTACATATGCGTATAGCCTGGTAGTAAGATGCGGTGCTAGAATAAGGTTGTGATTGATACTGAAATCAAAGCGCTTAATCGAGAGCGTGCCCCACATTCTAATCAACTCTGTGGTACAGTCAGCTAAGAATCATAAATTTACACGAACACTGATGCTCGTGTATCATTTATGATTAATCATTAATGGAAATAAAGAGTTAAAAGAAGTTTCTAAAACTGGACTTTGTTGAGCTATTAAATTATATTTGGATAAAAACTTTATTGAAAAGGACGTTTTTGACCATATTAGAATGGCTTCACAGCCAAGCATCGTACACAAATCTTTATTCTGTCATAATAGGGACATACTGTGGATATCAAAGAGAAACTTTGTCGCTTTGTCCCCCATCGTCACCGCGGAAAATTTCGAGTAATCATTCAAATACGAATGCACCGCACACATTTCTGACATATCGTAGATTTTTTCTTTCCCCTTTTACTCCCATAACTCTCGCGTGCGCACACATAAATCCAAATTCGAGCTGAGTTGGTTCTAAAATGATGAGCGCACTTGAAAGAACACTTTTTGTATAATATATTTGTATATTAGGTTAAAGTTAGCATTGAGCAAGTAAAAAAAAGACTACATTTATTAACTATTCTTCTCATACTTTTAATAAGTGCACCAAGTGTTCATGTTAGTGTAAGTGTAACCCAGGCCAAAAAATACTTCCATACGATACAACTCAGTATGAATATATTTTCTTTTTGTTAAGTTGGAGGAACTAACTGTCCACCCCTGTTCCATGTTGTCGAAACATTCAAGGCTCGATAGCTCCGTCCGACCTCGTTTGCTCGCCCGGCACAGACTGTCTTGTTTCTTGACGTTTGAGTGAAAGGTATTCCTACGAGCACCCAGCATTCAACGAGCGTTTAAGACGCCATTACACCAAATGTTTCTAGTCCGTAATTAGTCGAGTCTAACCAGAACCACACACACCTTTAGTAGATGTATAGCTCGAACTACATATTATGTAAACCTACTATACCCTGATTTTGGTTGGAAGAACAGTAGAGAACAGACTTCTGTGCTGCCGGCCGGGGTTCAATCCCAGGTCCCGGCACAGATTTATCTGATTACCAAACCCTTCCTTTACCTCTGACAAGACATCTTGTGAATGTGGGGAATGCCAGGCCTCCACCGTGGTTCGGATTACACGTTAAACTGTAGGTCCTCCATTTCATCTCACAATCACCCTACCACTACACATTAGCGTAAGTGCGTANTGCGGCCAACATTGATAACATTCTACTATATTATGTGTTTTATTTTATAGGTATTACTAATATCTATCAAAAGTAACATATACAGATGACATGACTTTATGTATGAATATATTAACATTGTTTTAGTAACTTTAGTAACTAACTTCTACTGTTCTTCCTACTAAAATCATATTATATGTATATTTCTCGTATAAACAGAAAGTATTGAAATCATGAAAATGTTTGACATTGAGATTATTATGACGTTTACCAAATAAAACGTAGCTACATTTATAATAAATCCTGTATTCGCTATAGAGTGAGTGAGTTGGCTACTAAATAAACCTTTTTTAAATTACCACTTGACCCTGATGAGCTCTAAGTAACTTTAATTCGTCTGTTTTAATACATCATGGAGAAATCATTTTTATCCTATCGGGAATCTAACTAGAGCCGGTCAGAAGCTGTTAGCCAGCGTCTGACTGAACAACGCCTCAATGTTATTAGCCATGACTCAGCCACAAAGTAGATGTTTAATTAAGCAAGAGAATTAAACCTTTTTTTTTTTTTTGCTTGATTCCCCCCTCCGACCTCGCCCCCATTTCAAGTATCTTCATAATTAGTATATTTGAGGTCACGGAACGTAGCTAGGCAATTCAGTTTAGATCCCACTCTTGAGTCATTCCTGTTTTATGGCTAGAACTGTAAATTCAACACCAAAAGTTGTTAGATTACCTTATCCAAGGGAAGCTTTGGTGTTGAAGGGAGATGAGATACGATTTTTTAAATTTATTATTTAGTACCGCGTCTTACTACCCGTTCGGGTTATGCGCTTTAAGTACTAATTACGCTAATGGATTAGTAATTGGGAAGGTTAAATTAGAGGAAGTGAACCCGCATTTGAGTGGAGGGAGAGTGGAAAACCATTTAGGAAAAAACCACCCCCAGTTCACCCGACCGAGTTTCGAACCTCGATCTCCCCGTCCTCAGCAGTCGAGCTCAACACGATACTAGCGCGTTAGCCGACTACGCCACTGAGGCGGGTTAAAAGTAAATTCAGGATAAGAAATATATTTGTTGGACTGATATGGATTAGAAACCGGATTATCTGCTTAACTTCTCCGACTCTCTTGCTCTGAGCCATCTGAGTTTGTATGAGATACGAGGAAGATAAATTATCTCTCGGTGGTGGCCGAGTGGTTTTAAGCTTTGGATTTGCATTTTTAATGTTCATCTTTGACGGAGAGATCGGGGTTTGAGTCCTAGCTGCGTGTGCACTAGGACTAATTTTTTCTTTATTTTGTCACAACGACTTTTTATTTAGCACCGCGTCGTACCACCCGTTCAGGCTGTATACACCAATATATTAATTAAACTAATGTGTTAGGGATAAGAAAGGATGAGCATTGATAAAGTTTACTCCATATTTGCATGGAAGGAGAGTGGAAAAAAATTAGGAAACACCACCATCAATGCATCCGACCAGGATTCCCGTTATCGGCAATCTAGTCTACTGCGAGCGTGATGCCTTAGACCATGCCGCCATCGAGGATGGTCATAATACCGTTACATTAAAAACTAATACAAGTTTAAAAGGTATCAACTGTAAAAAATAATTTATCCGAAACTCACCAGGAGGTAGGTTTGTAAACAGTTTTGTAAGTCTGGGTTTATGTTCATACACAACGTAAATAATGCATAATTCATAAGAGAAATACAACGGCTCATGATGAAATGAGTGTTATTGTCTTTCTTGAATCGTTTGTCTTTTTTTCGTAGAAAATGGCCTACTGGTCTACTGTATAAGATCTATAAGAATACTTCATTAACTGGTTCAATCAAATAACAAAGTTAATTAAAACGTATCTTTTTAAACTTGTATTAAGTTATCTTTTGTTTCTGTTTTTATCACTGCGTATTACCTACTACCTGTTCAGATTATACGCATATATAACTACTCTATTAGAGTATGGGTGAGGAAGGAGGCATTTTAAAGGTAATCTACCCTCATTTTCATGGAAAGCGAGGGTGAAAATCATTCGTGGAAAACCCACCCTAAAAAGACACAATATAGATTCGAACCCAATTCTCTCCACCATCAGCAGGCAAGTATAACCATAGAGTGACAGCTTTAAACCATTCTGCCACTGAAGTGGGTGATTTTATTATTGCCATGAATATTAAGAATATTAAGAATAAAAAATGTAATGTTTTCCCTTTATTTTCAATCATATTTACAATCATAGTAATTGACGATAAACATTTTATATTTTTAGGTCATATCGTTTACCAGGTTTGTTTAATTCGTTAGTTATTTTTAGTTATTTGTGTTGAATAAGTATATTGTTAAGTATACTATCGATATTTTATAATATATATATTTTATAGTTTTATAAAAATACTAGTGGGTCGTGATGGCTGCAGATTATTGAACTAAAACCTATTTTAAATTTTTGATTGGGAAAGGATCTATATAATAAACCCTCATTCACTTTTTAGTTAAAAGCTTACTCGTCAAAGGCTATCAACTTTAATTAAATATTTAGTTTTCAGTGTGTAATTTGAATAGAAATGTACATTTTTTCCCCTTCAAACACGGAGATGACCCCTCGCCAGATCTCTATATATTCATTGTACCTAACCACTCAAGTACCAATTGAACTGATATTATTTTCAAACAAAGAAAAATATTTTATTTACCAATAATATACAGCTATACGCAAATCATGGTTTTCATGGTGTTGTAAACAAAGAATAATTGTACAGATGAACCACTAACCACACAATAGAAAAAGGTGGAATATTCGCTAGGAAAATTGGGCTTTAGTTTTAGGCCACTATTTTTACCGGCATCCTGATTCCCTAATCTTTAAAATGAGTGTTCGTTAGTAAAAATCTGTTCAGTCATTTCTTCGTAGTTTCTATTACTGGAAATGGTCTTATAAAATTATGTATTAGAGAAGATAAAACATATTTTATTTCAAAGCACGGTTATCAGAATCAGAATATGATTTAGGCAATGTACTTTGTACCTTCTTTGCTTTTATGGCTGTAAACTATACATTCTTAGTGAGACATTGCAACCAGGCTGAAGAGGGTTACGTTAAGGAGGCAAATATTTGTAAATCAATATTTAGCAGAATTATTTTCTTTTTTTTTTCTTTTTTTTCTTTTTTTTTTATTATTATTAAAGTGCCTGTTTGATTTAGTCATGTGTATACGTTACTAGCTTTTGTTCATATTTTTAAGTACATTTTGGTGTAAATTTGAAGACAATTTTTTTATAATCTTTAGGTAAATTCATAGGTCATTTTTTGATAAGTCTAAGAGTGTCTTAGCTATTAAACTATGTATACTTTAGTCGTTGTTGTTAGCGTCCGTTAACCACATGTCTGTTTGCACGCCCATCCCCTCGACTTATAAGGGCCGGATTGTAATCGTGTCTCGTGTACAACACGTGTTTTAGTGACCCGTCCAATGAGAGAACACACTTGACGATACATCGTGGACATTCAAGTATCGATCGCCTCGCCCTAATGGAACGGCTCGATGCTTTGCTGGTTGCCATCACATGAAGAGACAAGGAGATATCGATTATCCAAAGCAGGGTTCGGATGTTCAACTTTTCCGTAGACTACTTTCTTCAACGTGCCATAAAACCGTTTTGGGATGTATGCATATTCCCAATTATTAAATAAGTAATGACAGAAGGTAGAGTTAAATGTATCAGCATTTACGTGTATAGAGAGTGCGTAAAAATTTAGGAAATAATGCCTTAGGTACACTTTTATGAAAACATTTTTCCGGACAAAATAAATCAAATAATTATCCAGTAGAAACATAAGAGTTTAAGTTTCTTAGCATGGTGATATCAACAATTTTGAATATCTGTAAAGATTTTCCTGGAATTTAATGACAACTTTTTCTCTTCTTTTAAAAAGTTGACGTAACTAATGTCATGACAGATATTCAACAACTGTTGATATCACCATAAGATGAAAATTAAACTTTATGTTTCTACTGAAAAAATGTTTGATTTGTTTTAGTTAAAAAAAAACACTGAAAAAACACCGGTCTTTTCCCACGTCTTCCAAATTCCCACTTTAAAGACATAGCTGCGTTCATGAACTTACCCATATCAAAGAGGTTTTAATCCGCATTGAAGGGAAAGGGGGATAAATCAACAACTTAGTCCACTCTTGTTTGTCGGTGATGAGGAGATCGGGGTTCTAATCTAGACGCGGGTGTACTGAGAGTAGTTTTTCCTAAATAATCTTCATTCTTCGCGTCACGCGTATACGAGTAGATTCCCTCAATACGCTACCTTGCTCCTCCAACCTACGCCGTTAGGGGAAATTTGCTGATAGCATGTACGGATGGTAAGACGAGTCGCATACAGATATTCAAGGTACCCTTGACGATCCTGCCCACATTCACGAGGATCTCATCGTAAGTCTTCTAGAGACATGGTACTAAGAAAAACCTCGTCGTATAGACTAGCCGGAAACCGGAGACCATCTGGCCGGCTTCGGTTCATTCATTCATTCATCCGTTCGTTCGTTCATTCATTCTCATGATGAAAGTCCTGCACACGCTCCCCCTCTCCACCCTCTCCACCACCCACTATTCCCGATAATAGGACCAACGCCGTGACGTCATCGCAGGAAGGAAACTGAAACCTTCTCTCTTCCTGAACCCTTCCTCCCCTACCCCCACTCCAAGAGTGGATACTTCCGGTTTGAAGCCTATTCACGGTGAAAGGGGATTGTAGGCTCTCCTACACGACGTTGCCGTTTTTCAATTATCCCTAGTTACTATAATGCCATCAGCTATCTGCTTTCTCTCCCCCACCCCCTTCTCTTAGCTTTGTGGTAAGAGGGTAGTAATGTTTAGGGACTAAATTAAGTGTTGAAATAACATAATCGTTTTAATCATACTTGTATCCTCCACCTACGGCTAAGTGGTTGGCCGGAGGTCTAGGAGACCCCGGTTCGATTACGAGGGGAAAGGGTTTTAACTATATTTAATTTGGTTGTCGTTGCTCAATAAGAATATTATGCTAAGTGCCAGGCTCATACAGTCTGATTTTCCAGTGATGTGGAGTCAGGGTTTCGAATCCCAGTCGGGTCTATCAGAGGGAATTTTTTCTCTCTCTTGATTTGGTACCCTTTCTCACTCCACTAAAATGAATAAGCATTTTATCAAAATTTTACTTTCTTCATCCTTTATTCCTTAGTGAGATTTTTTTAGCACCACGTCTTTGTAACCGTTTGGGTTACACGCATATGTACTAATAATCCTAATGTGCTAAGAATGAGGGAAGTTGAGTTTAAAGTATTTGTACCTACGTTTTCGAGGAGGTAGAGTGGAAAAACATTTAGGAAAATACCATCCTCAGTGCAACCGATTGGTATTTGAGCCCAGATATCCCCGTAATCGGCAGTCCAGTCGTTTTTGAGAGTGACATCTTAGACAATGCGGCCACCGAAGCAGGTTTCCTTAGTGTAAATATGCGGCTAGGCCAGACGGGAAACAAGATAGTAAGACGTGTAATATTGCAAATGGGAGAAGAGGATTTAAACCATTTAATACAAGGTAAAACTGCAGGTGTTTAAAAGGTACTGTGCATGTATTCGCTTTGAAAAAACGAACCACAATATATTATTATTATTTTTGGCACCGCGTCTTACTACCTGTTCGGGTTATACGATTTAAGTACTAATTACGCTAATATATTAGGAATTGGGAAGGTTAAATTAGAAGAAGTGAACCCGCATTTGTATGGAGGGAGAGTGGAAAACCATTTAGGAAAAAACACCCCCAGACCATTCGACCGAGATTCGAACCTCGTTCTCCTCGTCCTCAGCAGTAGATCCCAACAAGATTAGCGCATTAGCTAACTACGCCACCGAGGCGGGTAAACACATTATAAAGAAAAGCTTAATTCCGGTAGTCCTTGAATAATTATTGGCATTGCTTTTGGGTCAGAGATTGGTATTTTTGTCAAATTAAACATTCGAGTTGGTATTTTGATTTATTTGACGTGCAACACAATATACCACTTAACAAATTATTGGGTAAAAAAAGGCAAATCCTACATACATAAACAGAGCAATTAGTATTTTCTTGTAGTTTGGGGGAGGATCAGTATCCACGCCTCTTCGTTCGCCACCTCTTATAAAGTATTGCTTTCCTGGTAGCCGCTCTTCTCCCGATGTCTGGGAAACTTCCGAACAAAACAAATAAAAAATACACACAACAAACCATATCAAACTTATATATATATATATACGGAGTAATTATCTATATTTTTAGTTTATTCATTTGTACAAAAGAGATAGAAAACCACGCAATATGCATTGCATGGCTACCCCGGGAAACGCTGGTAATTACTTCTGCAAGTAAATATTAAAACCTCTTTAGGAACTAAAAACTGTCCCTCATTTTTATAAAGTCATCTTGTAGAGTAAAATACATCTTGGTTTAATTTGTTTTTACTTGATAAAGTTGTATATTGTTTTATTTAAAGATACGAGTATAGCCCGTTTGGGTAGTAAGACATAATGAAGACTAAATTAAAATTTAAAAGTAAACGTTCAATTTGTTTTCCTAAATGTTGTGTACTCTCTTATTTATTTTGGTACGCATACTTTTTAACTTACTAGCGATGATTTAGAAACAAAAAGTTTTCTTTCCCTATTTTAAAACTTGTAGAAAACTTGATCCCGTCTTGATTCAAAGTTGTGCAAATTTAATTTTTCCACACAGTAAGCTTGGGGCAGGGTTGTAAAGCTAATAAATTCTCTCTCATAACGTTGTACACTTTGGTTTGACAGCACGTCCTAGACTACTTATTACCTGACTTGCTTCAAAAAACTGCGAAAACTTCGCGCACCACCGTAACTTTTTAAATACCTTACTTTTAAAATTTAACAAAAATGTTTTGTGTTCAACTATCTAAAGTAGAGATGGGTAGTAGATAGAAAGTTACCTTCTCTTTATAAATAGAAACCTTCACAAAATAAATATTATGGTGGGTCCAGATGGGGGTGCGTTCCCTCACTCCCCCCACCCCCTCAAGATTTTTCTTAGTAAGTATTAATAATAATCAATTAAATCTATGTTATAGCCCAAGTGATTCCCAAACTTTTTGAGACCACACCACCCTTAAACTGTCAAATTTGCATACGACGCCCCTGTACCCTATAAATTTATTTATTTTAAATTACCCAAAATCGATTTAGTTGCATTTTAAAAAAATAATTGTAATTTACAAAATTTCGATTTAAATTTTCAAGGATCTAGAATTCATATAAAGGGGAGTTTTAAAAATAAATAAATTTTTTATTTCTTGTATGATTTATTCCATTCATTAAAATATGTAAAAATATACGTGTTGAAAATTTGCATGTTGTATTTCACTATAGGCTACATTATAAGTTTTAAGAGTTTCCTTATAGCCGTGATGCCCCGGGCCAGGACCTGTGACACCCCAGGGCATAATGACGCACAGTTTGGGAACCCCTGTTGAATTTTTATATACACTACAAGGTATACTGTCACGTAATCTCATTATTAAGTTACTTTGCGTGTCAACAATTGTCAATAATTGACTTACATTTTTAACACATAGTTTAACTGACAGAAATTAATTAAAATCATAAATAAACGGTAAACCTGTAAGTATTTTTATTTTTATTTTAAAATTAATGTTTAATTTACCCTCACATTAAAAAGGATTTTTCCATCAGAATTTCTCGAAGGGGAACCTCCTCAGCCTGATCCTTTGAGAGCGCCCCCCTCCCCTCACGAAAACCCTGAATCCGCCACTGCGGTGAGCCGCACAGACTTTATTGCTTGTTTACTTCAAACTCAGAAGCTATAATATGTGAAACAATATTGTTGCATATATATTAAGAAAAAAAAAAGAGAATTCCATTCTACCAAAGAGTATAAATGAAATACACTGTTACAGAAACATAATGAGGAAAAAATTAACATATCCATCCACCAAAGAACATAAAAATCAACTACCCATTTCCTAGACTTCTATTTGAAAAAATATATATATTTGTCATCTCAAAGAGTTTCGGAGATACGATCAAAATTTAAGATACATGGTTTTGTAAGTACCGCTTTGTGTCATGGTTTTGTAAGTACCGCTTTGTGTCATTTTACCGATAAAATTAGATGTGCTGTTTTGTTTGTAGTGTTAAACATTGTTTGGATACGAGTTTGTACAAAAAATTATTAGAGCCAATTTTGAGGAAAATCGAATGATTTCTGTTTTTCCCTCTTAATTAAACATGTCTTAATTTAGGGTTATAAGTTATATCTAATTCCAAAAACGTCATATTGGAACCTTATGAAAACTCTATATACCAAGTTTTAGCCCAATCGGTAAAATGTTTTCGCCTCTAGTCTGAGATACAGACAGACAGACAGTATCGAAAAAACCACATTTTATTGTGTTCAGTGGGTCATGAAACGTTGAACGTCACACATTCGATTTTTTTATTGATTCGCCCCCCCCCCTTTTTCCGAGGGGTTGCAAGAAGGTAAAAATTAATTTAACTCTCTTACCGACAATAATTCGGATGGAAGATTTCATGTTGTCAACTAGTAATTACTGTAAGCCAGTTGTTTTCTACCTGAGGTAGGCTTAAATTGACATCAAATTAAACTATTTTTCCTGATAATTTACCATGTTAATTAGTAAATTCAATTATTACAGGCTTACTTCCTTTATCATTCTAATAATCCCTTGTTCATTATTTTAGCGCTCCTTACTACTTAAATAAAGAATGTTTTCCAAAATGTTAATCATTTAAGAGAACTTAACATAACTACTCTAATCTACACATAAATGACATTTTAGAAAATACAAACATATTTTTACGGTAAAATTTGATTTAGTTGTGTTATTTTATAGTTGATGAAAGAAAATAAATATCATAAGTAACAACTGAAGATCACAAAGCTTAATCCATGAAAGTAGATCTAATTTATTTATAGTTGGCGTGAAATGTCTTTCCTAAGAATTTTAGACCATAGTTAAGTAATTTTCTTATACACACATATCACTTCTTCAAGAGGATGATTTTATGTAAGGGAGAAGCAAGGTTCTTAGCGAGGCTACATTCTCAACCCTACAAAGCAACTTCCAAGAGGGTTTCTTCAAGTTACAACCCTCCCAACTACACCCTCTTCAGTTATTCCTTCGCTAGATCCCAACCCATCACTTCGCGACAAGTTTTGGCTTCCAAGCTGTGTGTGTGTGTGTGTGTGTGTGTGTGTGTGTCTGGCAAAGAAGAAGGTTACGGACTTAGGCAGTGGCCCTTACAGAGTTCGAGCTGTGGTGGGTAGTTAGGGGTGAAACTGTTGGTAGAGTTAAGGAATGAGGGGGGGGGGTGGAAGGGTGAAACAAACTTCAGGGGCAGCAAAACTAAACCTCTCTCTTCCCCCTTTGAAACCGCAAAGAGTCTTAAACATCCCCTCCTTCCCCTAAAACCTGTCATGAAGTTATTTATGCCAGTTTTACACATGCAAGTGCTCACTGACGTGCCAGTAACAAAAAAAAAATGAATGCATATGTAAACCCTTACTTGTGTGCATCTTTTAACCATGCATGTACAGATCGAAAAAGTCAGTAAACGTATGAATACGTGCCAATTGTATATTTTTATTTCTGTAGACGTTCTTCAACTTAAATTTTGAGGTGGTCTTTTTTTTCTTTGTCCGTTAGTTAAAGAATAAATACATTATCAATCAAATTAATAATTTGTTACTTACTTTAAGAAAATCTTTCAATGCATTGTAAATAGCTTGACAAACTTCTGGTAGGAACTTTGATAGTGTACATTTTGGAACATGGTACAAGTACTGTAGTTATGGGTGACCTAATGGTCTGTGCCGGGGTCCGGGGTTCAATCCCCGGTCCCGGCACAGATTTATCTGATTACCAAACCCTTCCTTCACCTCTGACAAGACATCTTGTGAATGTGTGGAATGCCAGACTTCCACCGTGGTTCGGATCCCACGTTAAACTGTAGGTCCTCCATTTCATCTCACAATCACCCTACCATTACACATTANAGACTTCCACCGTGGTTCGGATCCCACGTTAAACTGTAGGTCCTCCATTTCATCTCACAATCACCCTACCATTACACATTAACGTAAGTGCGTGTAACCCGAACGGGTAGTAAGACGCGGTGCTAGTAATAATAAATAATACTGTAGTGATACAAAGGAATCGTCAGTAACCAAACCTTAAAATTACCTGTAATTTAAGTTTCACAGATAAATCATCCCTAATTTGGGTGTTACTTTAATCAATGTATGATGTTACTGTGGAATTAAACCAAAACTTTATTTAGTAACGAACAAATGAATGGTTTCTAAGGCTTTCAGAACCTTCTGTTGAAAGTTCTCTTAAAAATCTCTTTGATACACCCAAAGTTTTTCTCTGAAAAATCTATTTTCTCACCCATATATGCCCTTTTTTCGCTTATGATTTTTTTTTCTCTGTTCCAAATCATAAACCATTTTCTCAACTATCATTCTGGCAACTATTCGACAGCTGCTATGAAGTTCTTTCGACATTTTCACATATAAAATAGTGCACAATATAAAAAAAAACGACTTTCACATGAAAAATGAGACTGGCAACATAAAAAAAAGCATTTTATGTGAAAGAACTTTACTGTCGTGAAAGTGCAACTAATGTTTAGACTGGCGCCACTAAATATGTAAGCCCATCATTAATTACTCGCATCATATTTGCATACAAATGGAGTTGGATTTCAAAAATCTCGACGGTAAAATTTTAACAAATGTTTAATATTGAGCTATACATAGTTATTCAATGATTAAAATAATTACTGTTAACGAGTTATGAGGGATCAAAATTGCTATTTTATGCTTTTTATGTACTATTGTTAAGGTAAAGTAATTAATGTATGAGGCTGAAATTTAATAAAATCAGACATTCACATGAGGTGTACAAAATGAAGTATTTATAATATTAATATTATCTTACGTAATATTAATATTGTTTATAAAATCCTATATATTACTTATGTTGTCAACATCGCCCTTTCTAAACTAATAGGCCCTACAAAGACTACAGTGATAAATAAGGTATCAGTGGAAAGGATTTTGTATCGACTTCTGACATAGCATACTCAGTTTACGTTAAAACACATTATTTGTTTAAAATTTCAGTTAAAAGAAAAATCTAACAATGATTTTTGTATCAATTACCAAAAATAAACTCTCTTAGCTATTTTGTATATACACTTCGTTGAGTATTTAATTCCAGGAACCCAACAAAAAACTAAACCTTTAGGGGGGGGCGGGGGGAAGCAGGGGAAGTTTGAATTTGCGAAAGTTTCTCAAGGGTTTACTGGTTGTTTATTAATATTAAATTATTTAATATTATTATTGTTATTATTAATATAATAGCACATGAGACTGTTGAGGATGAAGATATTGGGTCGAAGTCTACCTGCAAAGGAAATGACGTCAGCAATGACATCAATAAGTACAGTACAATCTCAGGCCAGGCTATGACTCTTTCGGGTGACGTAAGATACCATCCTATCCGTTCTGCCGGCTCTTCCGAAGGGCGGGTGGTATTGTCTTTATGTATTTATTGCTCAATATCGTGTCGATGAAAACGATATATATGGAGTTCAACTCTGACATTTCTATGATCTGGATACTAATTCTTACCATAATTTCACCACCTGTACAATCATACTATCCAATATTGGTATACTACGCTATTAGTACAACCCCCCTTTTTTTGTTGCCTTTTCACCCTTCTTCACCCAAGTTTCACTTTGGTTTGAATCCAGGTGACGGATTACCAGACCTTTTATACCATCCTCATAACCACCCCAAGTCTGGGTTTTTAGATCCGAGTATTCCGGAAGGGTAGTATATTGTTTTAAATGTCAAACTCACTTAATCTCGTTTGCCATTGACAGGGAGATCGGGGCTTCAAATCCTAGACGGGTGTACGGAGGGTGTTTTTTCCTTAAGATCATCATAGCAGGCCCAAATCGCATCTGCGTTTGTGTGTGTGTGTGTGTGTGTGTGCACGCACGCGTTATTGGTAAGTTAACCGTTTTCTCATAACACAAAATTAATGTGGGACACTATCTCGTCAAAGGTTGTCTATTACTACTGTATTAATTACTATTATAATTATTACTATTATTAATTTATTACTACTGTAATAGCGTTTGTTAGTTAATCGAGATCTTGAGGCAGATTGACTGTTCGTTACGCGAAACGTAGTAAGAAGTGATTAGATCAGAATTCGGGGATTCCCAACGTCTAACGGCTAAATTCCAAATTCAGGGTTTTCCGTGTAAAACTATAACCGAAAATGTCGTATCAATGTTACGTTTTAATCAACTCAGAAAGAGAAATAAAGTAAAACACAGAGGTTTCAATGATTCACACCATGTAATTTCAAAAATAGGAGACATTTACGGGACGCATAATAAATTACGGAACATATACGCGTTTTTTTTCGGACCGTAAAAAAAATGTGTTGAGAGACTCAAATACGGAACTGTAAAATACGAGATGGAAGGTCACGTTAGGTATAGGAGTAAAATGGAAAAGAAAACACATATTATATGAGAGAAATGTGTGCAGTTCATTCGTATTTGAATGATTACTCGAAATTTTCCACGGTGACGGTGGGGGACAAAGCGACAAAGTTTCTTGTCAATAACTACAGTATGTCACTATTATGACAGAATGAAGGTTTATGCGCAGTTCTTGTCTGTGAAGTCATTTCTAAAATGCTCAAAAACGGCCTTTTAAATGCAGTTTTTTATCCAAATATCATTTAATTTTTTAAACAATGTCAGTTTTAGGAACTTCTATTAACTCTTTATCTCCATTAATGTTTAATCAGAAATGATCCAAGTGCAATAGTGTTTGTCTAAATGTATTATTTCTAGACGACTTTATAACAAAGTTGATTGGTATATGACCCTTGCTCTTTAGGATCCCTCCTCTTCGCCAATTCAGGTAGAGTTCCTCTAGATTCTTAACTTCTTTATTCCTTGAACATCAGCGTATTTTTTTACCAGCTTTAGTGACTGAATGGCTTAAGATTCGGATGGACATCTCGAGGTTTGGCAAATCTCTACTCCAAGTAGTACCATGTGCTAACACCTCACCGGAGCTGC